>JBBPLP010000093.1:0-57215 GCA_038089875.1 Fistulinella prunicolor | reverse complement strand
GTCCGCCTACGGGAGACTACGGTTGACCCAAGGTAGTAGCATATCGTTCCGATGCGGTAGTATTTATGTAAAACGTTGCGACGTCTTTGCATATCCCCACTCTTTCGAGTCGCCCAACTTATGGCATCCGCGCTTCTCACCACGAACTTACCCGATCTCACCTTGCTTTCAAGAGGAAAAGTACGCGACATCTACACTACTTCATCTGAAGACAGCCTTCTGTTTTCGGCAACCGACAGAATATCAGTGTATGATGTGATCCTAAAAAATGTAGGTGACTCTCATTTCACCATCCTCCGCTGATCAGTTCAAATGCCGATCTGTTCTATAGGGTATCCCAGATAAGGGAAAGCTGCTGACCAGCATATCCTTGTTCTGGTTCCGAAAACTTCAACATATTGTTCCCAACCACCTCATCACAGTCGACATCGACGAGATGCCGGAAGAGGTGAAACAATATAGGGACCAACTTGAGGGACGCACGATGCTCGTTAGAAAAGCAAAAATCATCCCTATAGAAGTCATTGTCAGGGGGTATGTCACTGGTGCGATATTCCCTTGGGTGCTCGTCCGGACCAGCATCTCACAATGGGGCTGGATTAGGCTCCGCATGGGTAGAGTACAATAAGTCCAGAACGATGCACGGAATCCATCTGAGAGAGGGCATTGTGGAGTGCGATAAACTAGACGAGCCCGTCGTTACACCATCAACCAAGGCTGAGCAGGGGGTCCATGATGAAAACATATCCTCAGAAAAAGGTATTTGGTATTTTTGACTATTTGTTAAGAATGTCGCTCATGCCAACTTCAGCCGCTCAACTGATCGGTCAGGAACTGTACTCGCGGGTTGCGAGCATTGCGCTAGACCTGTACAAGACGGCCGCGGCGCACGCTCTGTCGTGCGGTCTGATTCTGGCTGATACGAAGTTTGAATTTGGACTTGTTCCCTCATCGAACGGATCAGAAGACCTGATCCTTGTGGATGAGGTACTCACACCCGACTCGTCGCGGTACTGGCCGCTCGATGGTTATTCTCCAGGCAAACCGCAACCAAGCTTCGACAAGCAGTATGTGCGGGATTATCTGACAGCAGCCGGCTACAAGAAAGGTTTTGAGACAGGACCAAATGGAAATGGGGAAGGCTGGACTATCACTGAAACTGTCATTGAGGAAACTCGGACAAAGTACAGGGCTGCCAAACAAATGCTGGAACGCTCTTTGTGAAGGTATTGACTGTCGGTGAAAAGAAACAGAAATTGTTTGAGATATCTATGTGTATGTATGTGCACCAATGAGGAGATCGGGCCGCAAAGCTTTCAATCATAAATAGAGCTTGAACGGAAACAGCGTTAGCTACATAAGAATATATCATATGCCTTGTTAGATGACCATGCCCCACTGATTGCACTGGTATATCAACCCTTCAACGAACTTTCCAACATTCATCTTGGTCAGCGTGAGCGGCGGCCCCCACCCTGTATGAGCCTGAGGGACGAGTTGATGAGTTTGCTACGCAAATGGCTTGGATCTTTAATGGCGCAGACAAAGCCGGTTTGCGAGCTTTTCGGAAATGTCGTGATGTTCAAGCGGTGGTATATCTTGCTAGCCACTATTCCGAAGAGGGCACTGCAACAAACGGCTAGGACCGGATTTTCCGTGATGAAGCTTCCAGGCTGGATCTCCATAAAACGATAGTATCCAAATAGACATAACATTGAAAGCCCTCAAGTTGTCGAAACCACACATGCGAGGGGTGATCATGATAGTAGCAACCAGCCAAATGGTGCCGCCGGCGATTTGTGTGGAGAATCTGTAATTGATCCACTTACGTAAGGTACATATCCACTTACTCCTTAACTTGAACCCAGCCATTTTAGCACACAAAGTTGAACGTTAAGGCCTGAGGCTCCACCATGTCAGACTTCGGCGGCATATTTCTTCCCCAGCTTCACAACATAGAGCCCGACGCTCGGTTCACTTTTAGTTTCCCCACCGTCACTTCCTCCGCAGGTAACAAATACTTTGCAAAGGTCGGCAGCCCTACCGAATCGGATCAGTACATCGGAGAGGTGGAGTCCCTCAGAGCCATCCATGATGCCGCCCCAGGCCTGGCACCAAAGGTATTCGCATCTGGAATAGCCGATGACGGTTCAAACGAGGCGGTCTGCAGACCCTACTTTCTCTCCACGTACAAGGACATAGGGTCTTTGTCAGGGAAATCAGCAGAGCTCCTGGGTAAAAGGATTGCGACCGAACTCCACGCCTTTAAGAGTAGCAAAGGCTATGGATTCGACGTTCCAACCTATTGCGGGGCAACCAGGCAGGAGAACGGATGGTTTGAAACCTGGGAGGAGTGCTACAGCTCCATGATTGAGAATCTGTTACTCAAGCTCACAGGTAGACGTGGGAGCGCAGAGTTGATTGCTAAGGGCGAGGAGGTAAGGTTGAGGTAAGTTTCCCCTAGCAACAACTTGGCCATCGGTGTGCTCATCGCGAAGAGTCATACCGTGGCTGCTCCGTCCATTGAAGATAGAACCAGTCCTGCTTCATGGCGACCTTTGGGTACGTCTGTGGGAGTAAACTCCTTGCTCATTTTACGACTTTGAGCTGGGCAGAGCGGGAATATGGGAGTTGACCGTGTCAGCGGACAGCCAGTCATATTCGACCCTTCTTCATATTTCGGGCATAACGAAGCCGAGTGAGTAAAATATGCCCCATACAAAGTCACCTAGTCTGAAGCTTTGCAAAGCCTTGCCATTGCTCGCATTTTTGGGGGGATCCCGAGCATATTCTTTTCAAGCTACCACGATAATATGCCAAGAAGCGAACCTATTGAGCAGTACGATCTGCGAGCTGACCTGTATGAACTCTACCACTACCTCAATCATACAGTGCTCTTTGGTGTAAGTAAACGTAGCAGTCGAATGGTCATATTGACGATCATCGTCACAGGGTGGATATGCTAGTAGTGCACTTCGAAAAATGGATAGATTGTTGAGCGATTGTCCGACTTTGTAGACAAAAATTTGATTAGTCATCATGTGCGCGGAGTTCGAATTTCCCATGGCGCCAACAAGCATCAACAAGGCTTACCAGTCGCGCTCGTCGACGTCGGCGGCGTGCTCAATCTTGTCTCTGCACTGTCGTCACCGTTGCAAGCATTCTCCAGACTGCTCTGAAGAAGCTCTTTTTTTAATATCATTCGGAACTCCTGAACTCGCTCTCATTTCTAAGGACCCAAGTTCCTCCATCCTGGCACAATGGATCAAGGTACATTTCATCATCATGAGTCTGCTGACGTTTCTGAGGCGTTTCTTGGAGATGCCGATCCTTCTCAAAACACGTATTCGTATGATGACCCCAGCTACGGGATGGATGACGAGGAAGAGGAATACGAAGAGATAACCCAGGAAGACTGTTGGACCGTCATTTCCAGCTTCTTTGAGCAGAAAGGTCTTGTACGACAACAGCTGGACTCGTTCGATGAGTTCGTCCAGAATACCATGCAAGAGCTGGTCGATGAGAATGCTGACCTCATACTGGACCAAGCCGATCAGCACACTGGTCACGAATCGGACATGACGCGACGCTACGAGATAAAGTTCGGGCAAATATACCTGTCGCGGCCAACTGTTACAGAAGCAGACGGTTCTGTGGTACCCGTTTTCCCTCAAGAAGCGCGTTTGCGAAACTTGACCTACTCCGCCCCACTGTATATCGAGATGAAGAAGAGGGTACTGTTAGGCCGCGAAGATCCAGACGGTGTTCCTGGGGACGTCATCTGGGAGTCCGAGGGACATGAGACCCCTGAGGATGCAACAAAAGTCTGGATTGGCAAGGCAAGCCCTTCTACATGTGAGCGCGTCACCAGAGGTAATATGTTCTTCTAGGTTCCCATCATGCTGCGGTCCACGTTCTGCATCCTCAGAGGTTTACAAGATCAAGATTTGTACGATCTCAACGAGTGTCCGTACGATTCCGGGGGGTATTTTATCATAAATGGATCCGAAAAGGTTCTCATCGCACAGGAACGCATGGCCACTAATCACGTCTACGTTTTCGCAAAAGCCCAACCTTCCCCAATCAATTTCCTTGCTGAAATACGGAGTGCCGTTGAGAAGGGTGGGAAAACAATCAGTCAATTCCAGGTGAAGATGTTTCACCGTAACCAAGAACGATCTGTAAGTGTGTTACGCTTTTTTAATGAACGCTTTTTTACCGTCGTCTAGCTTGGAAATGTCATGAAGGCTACAATCCCGTACATTCGTGTCGACATTCCAATCTGGGTTGTCTTCCGTGCACTTGGCGTAATTTCAGATCGCGATATCCTCGAGCATATATGCTATGATATGCAAGACTCTCAAATGCTCGAGATGTTGAAGCCCTGTATCGACGACGGTTTTGTCATTCAAGACCGTGAGGTGGCCCTCGACTTCATTGGTAACCGAGGTACCACCACTGGTCTTTCCAGAGAACGACGTATCCGTTATGCCCAAGAGATTTTGCAGAAGGAAATGCTGCCACACGTCTCCATGGCGGAAGGTTCGGAATCAAAAAAGGCGTATTTCTTCGGTTATATGATCCATCGACTATTACTTGCTGCTCTGGAACGGAGGGAACTCGATGATCGTGATCACTTCGGCAAGAAGCGCCTTGACCTTGCTGGACCATTACTTGCCAACCTTTTCCGGATGCTCTTCAAAAAATTAACAAGGGATGTGTACCGATACCTTCAGAAGGTGTGTCCCAAGATCTCATATGCCCTCACCATTTACACGGTTTTCAGTGCGTAGAGACCCACAAAGAATTTAATCTTTCGTTAGCCGTCAAACATCAGACTATCACCAATGGTCTCAAGTACTCGCTGGCAACTGGCAACTGGGGCGATCAAAAGAAATCTATGGCATCGAAGGCTGGTGTATCCCAGGTACTCAATCGATACACATACGCTTCCACTCTCTCCCACCTTCGTCGTTGCAACACTCCGCTCGGACGGGAGGGGAAGATTGCGAAGCCTCGCCAGTTACACAATACGCATTGGGGAATGGTATGCCCTGCGGAAACCCCGGAGGGACAAGCTTGTGGTCTCGTCAAGAACTTGGCATTAATGTCTTGTATTTCTGTGGGTTCCTATTCTGCTCCTGTCATCGAATTCCTGGAAGAATGGGGTCTCGAATCACTGGAAGAAAATGCACATTCGTCGACGCCCTGCACAAAGGTTTTTGTGAATGGTGTCTGGATGGGCGTCCATCGTGATCCCGCCAACCTTGTCAAGACGATCAAAAAACTTCGCAGGAAAGATGACATTAGTCCCGAAGTTTCTGTAGTCCGTGATATTCGTGAGAGAGAACTTCGTCTCTACACCGATGCAGGGCGAGTTTGCCGGCCTCTCTTCATTGTTGAAAACCAGCAGCTTGCCCTACAGAAGAAGCATATCAAATGGCTTAATCAGGGCTACCGCGATGATGATGGTGAAGAATTCAAGTGGGAACAGCTGGTGAAGACTGGGATAATTGAGTTATTGGACGCTGAGGAGGAGGAAACGGTGATGATTTCTATGACGCCAGAAGACTTGGAGAATTCCAGATTGCAATCTGCAGGCATCAATCCCCACGAGAATGATGCCGACTATGACCCCGCCGCACGACTCAAGGCCGGGATCAATGCGCACACATGGACGCACTGCGAGATCCATCCCAGCATGATTCTTGGTGTTTGTGCCAGTATTATTCCATTCCCCGATCATAACCAGGTGCGTACTACACTGGCGTGCATTGATAATGGTCTTACACCTCTGCAGTCACCACGAAATACTTACCAATCTGCTATGGGTAAACAAGCCATGGGCATCTACCTCACGAACTTCTTGGTTCGAATGGACACCATGGCCAACATCTTGTATTACCCGCAAAAACCTCTTGCGACCACGCGTTCTATGGAGTATCTCAAATTCCGTGAACTTCCTGCTGGTCAGAACGCTATTGTCGCTATTCTCTGCTATAGCGGTTATAACCAAGAAGATTCCGTTATCATGAATCAAAGCTCTATTGATCGAGGTCTCTTCCGGAGTATATACTACCGCAGCTACATGGATCTTGAAAAGAAAAGCGGCGTCCAGCAGCTGGAAGAATTCGAGAAACCTACCCGTGACACCACTCTTCGCATGAAGCATGGGACCTACGATAAACTGGAAGACGACGGCCTCATCGCGCCAGGAACAAACGTCAGGGGTGAGGATATCATCATCGGAAAGACAGCACCAATCCCTCCGGACAGTGAAGAGCTAGGACAACGGACACGGACCCATACGCGACGGGACGTCTCGACACCTCTGAAGAGTACCGAAAATGGTATCGTTGATCAAGTTCTGATCACTACCAATTCCGAAGGGCAGAAATTCGTCAAAGTTCGTGTACGCTCTACACGCATCCCACAGATCGGAGACAAGTTTGCTTCTCGCCATGGTCAAAAGGGTACGATTGGTATCACGTACCGTCAGGAGGATATGCCATTCACCGCAGAGGGTATTGTACCGGACCTGGTCATCAATCCTCATGCCATTCCGTCACGTATGACTATCGGTCACTTGGTCGAGTGCCTCTTGTCGAAGGTCGCCACTCTAATTGGTAATGAAGGTGACGCTACTCCTTTCACGGACCTAACGGTCGAATCGGTTTCAACCTTCCTTCGCCAAAAAGGCTACCAGTCTCGTGGCCTCGAAGTCATGTACCATGGTCATACGGGCAAGAAGCTTCAGGCCCAGATATACCTCGGTCCGACGTACTATCAGCGTCTCAAGCACATGGTCGATGACAAGATCCATTCTCGCGCCAGAGGACCCGTGCAGATCTTGACAAGGCAACCTGTGGAGGGCCGTAGTCGTGATGGTGGTCTCCGTTTCGGAGAGATGGAACGTGATTGTATGATCTCTCATGGTGTTGCGGCATTCCTGAAGGAGCGCTTGTTCGAAGCGAGCGATGCTTATCGGTTGCATGTCTGCGATATGTATGTGTTCTATGTCATGTTATCTGCTGAAAAGCTGACGTCGCTGGTTAGTTGCGGTCTCACCGCGATTGCCAACTTGGTGAGTGTAGTTTGATTCGACGATTAGTTTCGCAATGCTCATATCATCACCACAGAAAAAACAAACCTTCGAGGTATGATGATTCATGTGAGAAATATTTCAACGTAACTCAGACCCGTGACAGTGCCGTGCCTGTAAGAATAAGACTGCGTGTTCTCAATTGTACATTCCGTATGCGGCAAAACTGCTATTCCAGGTGTGTTGAAAGCGTTGTCGACATCCAGGATGTCCTGCTCATTAAGTGTCTTCTTTCAGGAACTTCAAAGCATGAACATTGCAGCTCGTCTCTATACAGTGTCCACAGGTCGTGTAAGAGATTCTTCTTAGGGTCGGGGTTGAGAGATCAGACAGCGATCCAGTCCATGTATTCTACAGATCCATACGATATAATAGAGACTACGAAAATACTGAAAAGAGTGACTTAAGGTTTAATCACTTCGGTCCCTGTGTTGCCTCCCTCTCATGAGGCCAGCCCGCTCGTCTGCAGTTTCATTCTCCTCAATGGACTTGCGTTCCCCGCGGCGTTTTTTAGCTGCGCCCTCGGTTTCATCGTCGCTACCGGCATCCTCATCGCCAATCTCAAAAACGACATGGTCTTCCGAGAGTGCCTCAGGTTCCCTACGGTTATTGACCAGCGTTACTTCATCGTCTTCCCGGACCATGGTTCGCCGTTGAAGTGTTTCGAGATCATAGTCTTCGACATCTTCATCTTCCTGTGTGATCTCATCGGACATGGCGAGCGTGGATATCGGAACTGCAGGTAAGTATGATATCATTCAAAGGGGGGAATGACTTATCTCCGGTTGTTCTCGGTTGGCCGCCACAGATAAGCGATCGACCAGAACGAAATGAAGTAGAGTATCGCGAGGTATCCATCAAGTAGCCACCACCGTATGCGCCAAGATTTAGCAGCATAATCTGCCAAGTGAATTAGCGTCAAAAGTGAACATATTCACCATCGAACAAACGAACCTTCAGCCAACCGGTCGGAAAACGATATAGACGATACAACAAAAAAGATGGCAATCACGACAACCGCCGCAAGCAGAATATAGTACAATCGCTTGAACATAGTCAACTTGTAGCGTTGTTTGCGGATGGTCAGTTGCGTCATTGTGCCTAGAAAGCGACGGTTAGCGATTCTGGTAACCAACACGAAGGTGCACTCTACCATTGAGAGAATACAGGATCCACATGAGGAAACCACTGAGTGTAAATGCCAAAGGGATGATGAACAGAAGGAGGATCAACGCTGAGGTTGACTCCAGCTCAAGCTCGACGATGCCAACAGCATATAACACTTGAACGACCATAAGTGGGAGGCTTGGACACTCAAAATAACACACCTCCAAAGATGAAATGCGCTCCAGCCAAGAGTTGACATCTAAACATTGTCTTTCCCAGGGATTCTCGGACGACACTCAGGCCAAGTGACACGACCAGAAGCATAAAAAAGGATAATGCGTTCCTGCCTGCGTCGAGTATAGCGACTGTGAAAAATGTTCAGTACGGGTTGCTCCAATTGTGTGAGACGTCCTAACCGACAAACAGAAAAACAGATGACGCCAGGTTTTTGCCGTGCGCGTTGAGATACCTGTAGTAGACTGCCAGTTCTTAGGTAAACGACCCCTTCCGATAGGTGATGCAGTGCTCACCCCAATTTGCCACCATCTCAATGACTAGAAACCCGATCAGACCTGATAGATAGTGCTATACACATGGAAGGGGTTAGCTGACGAAACTTGAAATATTGCCTACGTACCTGAATAGGTAGGAGTTCCGCAAGATGCTTGTAGCAAATATACGCCCATGCAAGACCAAACAGTGCATATAGCAAAAACATGGCGAAGTAGAACTGCGGGGCGTCTCCAAGTACGTTCGTACAGGTGAGAAGGGGAACTTACGTCAACCTTTGGATAATCAGCTGCAGGAAGTTGACCGTCGAAAGTATTTCTAAAAAGAATGGAACCATTGTATGTTGAATGGAAAATAATATCAGTTGGAGCTTGACGGATAGCAGTTGGAGTCATCACTGTGACAGGTACAATAGCTGCAAAAAAGAATGTGACACACTTTCATCATCTCAGAGAAGACTTACTTGCCTACGCAATAATATCCTGTCTTACGGACCTGGTACTGCATAGGAGACACGTAAGATAAAATCCCTGAAGGACTTGGGTTCAGGGGATCGGTATCTCGCTGAGTAGCATGAACCATGGCTGGCGTAACACCCCTTGGGGCCCAGGGCGACGTGTTATCCTCGTTGGGAGGGGTTGGATTCCCCTGAGGATCTTCCCAGAGAGTGGAAGAATCGCCTGCCATGTCACTTGTGGGATTGAGTGCAACACTTGCAATCCAGAAACTGGTCTCTGTGATGAGTGTGTGGTCATTTGGATCCTCCGCACTGAAAATGAAATTTCCAATGTTCTCATAGGAACATAAACCTGCGTTCACGGCGTCGGTTGTGCAGACATAGGTTTTCTGCTGAGATAACATTGTCGTGAGTGGGCTACGACCGCAGCAACGCTGGCGTCACTCACGGGGAGAGTATCGTCTGTTTCTGACGTGACTCTGCCTAGGTACTTGACGTCTTTCCACTCGTATATGACCATTGCTACCTGACCATGAGATGAACCGGCATCAAACGTGACTGATACTGAAGTAAGTACTTGTGACCGTCATCGGGGATGCAGTGCTAGCGTTTACCGTTGATGTAGGTCTCAGGCCCACCCCACATGCCCGAGCACGCTTGTCTAGAGTAGTCCGAGTCTGAGAATGGGACTTCATAAGCGACGGCGAGCGAGACTGCGCTGAGCAATGCCAGCAGCGACCACGCCATAATAATTGGCGGAAATATTTGGCGAATCCAGAAAGCGTTTGTTTTGGTTTATTATGCAACGCCCTCTTCCGCAGCCTCAATGCGGGGCTGTCACGTGGTTACGACAAGCCGCTACGACGTGAAAGCGGAGCGACGACATTCAACGCTCATCGTCGTACTGAGCGCTCACTTTACTGCCACGAAGCCCACTGCGCTTTCGAGGGCGGCAAGCAAAATATGCACGGCGACGAGGAGGACGTCTTCGACAGCGTAACTTGGGAATCCGCCTCGGCACCCTATGATGTCGATCCACGGTTACATCCCGCGGGACCCGGGTTCAAGCAGAGCACGGCTGGCGTCGAGGAGCCGCGCGGACCTCACGATCCAAAGTGGGAAGGACACCTCATCACGATGGTAAAGGATCCCGTGAAAGAGCTCGCAGAGACAAAGGATGCATACGTATCCTACCTGGTCACAGCAAAGGTCTGTGACGTCCCTCGTTTCGTGTGCTCTTCGTACTCAGTCTAGTCATAGACGAGTCTGCCTATATTCTCTTCCCCAAACCCATCATCCCGTCGACGATTCACAGATTTCGTCTTCTTGCGGGATCACCTAGTGAAGGACTTCCCGGCATGCGTGGTCCCAGCGCTCCCGGACAAGCACCGACTTGGTACGTCTCGCCACAGAATGTACAACACAGTATTCAACTACCCTCAGAGTATATTACTGGCGATAGATTTAGCCCCGAGTTCATGGAGCGCCGTCGATTAGAGTAGGTCCACTTAGGAGTTCTCAAGCGTCTTGAGCTGACTCGAGTAAGTCTTCATCGGTTTTTGCAGCGGATAGCACGACATCCTACACTCCAACGCAGCACGCTTGTTCGAGCCTTCTTCGAGTCCACAGAATGGGTATGTCACTCGTCTCATTCAGACCGTACTCACCATGATTCTGTCATAGCATGTCTTCATGCACCAGCACCTTGCACATCCTCCTGGTCCCGAACCCACGCCGGGAATTATTGACAACATCTCAGACACCCTCTTAAATGCTTTTGCCCGAGTCCGCAAGCCTGACGAGCGCTTCCTACACATGCGCGAGTCGGTTGACAAATTTGAGGAAGGACTTGTCCTCAGTGAACGCCTCTGGAATCGTATCCGCGGGCGGACAAATGGTAAGTTGCTGGGGTTTGCATTCTTCGCGGGGAATTCTGAGGCTAAACGAGAGGCAAACTGGAATCCGGTGAAGACCTTACGGCCGACTATCACGACCTGGCTGTCGCCGTTCAGGGCCTCGGGTTCCTAGAATCAGGAATCACGGATCCACTCAATCACTTCTCGAACACACTTCTCGAGTTTTCCGCGCTCCTTCGTCACAAGGTATTAAGTCTTCCTGTCTTTCTTTCAGCCCTGCCATGACATCGCTTTCGCACCAGACACAGACGACCACTGACCCATTCCTCGTACATCTTCACTCGCTCCTTACGTATTCCCATGCAAATCGAGCTGTTTTGAAACTTCGCGATCAGAAGCAGCTCGACTTTGAGGAACTCTCCGACTACTTGTCTGGTGTCACGCTCGAACGCGACCGCCTGTCGGCGGTGATATCTGGCCACGCAGGAAGTACGGGGTTAGGACTGAGTGCTTACCTTAAGGACAAGGTGGACGCAATCCGCGGCGCAGATGATGATCGCAGTCGGGTAGAGAAGATGCGAAAATTGGACCTTAAGATCAAAGAGGTATGTGGACCCTTCTCCTCAATTTGAATTTTCTTCAATCATGTAATTTAGCTCCAAGACGCGGTAACCACTGCACACGAAACTTCCGATGCCTTCAGCGATGAGACATTGAGAGAACAAACCATTTTCCAGTATTCAAAGGAAGCGGAGATGAAAGAGATGCTAAGTAACCTTGCTGACGGGGAAATTGAATTCTACCAATCTGTAAGCCATTTCATACGCTTCTCGTACTGGACTAACCTCTAACATTTTCAGGCGATGGAAGAATGGGAGCGAATTATACCTATTATTCAACGTATACGAGTGGACGTTTAGTACTGATCTATCATGTTTCTTCTACCGCTGCATACGTCTGGTGTGCATTTACATGACTCCATCGGTCATCCGCATATAAATTAGTGGATAAAGATAAAGTTTAGCCAACAATCACTACCGTTGAGCAACGGACAAAGCAATGTCTGATTCATCCAGAATTCTCGCTGTCTTTCCCTTTTTCATCAGATTCACTTGACTTGGGCGGTTTTTTCAGCCTTTCGAGTTTCTCCTCTGATTCCTGTACAGCGAGAGACAACTGACACACTCGTTAGGGAGCAATCACCCACGACCGTCATGAGACTCACGTTAACTATACCCGTCTCCACAACTCGCAGGAGATGAATATGGGCATCATCTGGTGTTCCTGCGGTGGTATACTGCTTGTCGGCGGGCACCCATGGGGGTGGATCCACATTCACCCCATCTAGCGCCTCCTTGTCGTCACGAAGCTCCAATAAGATTGCAAAAGACGCTTCGCCTGCCACATTGTCAATATAAAACGATTGAATTTACAGAGCAAGGCAACACCACCTTGGGGTTCGAGCGTGCCTAGCTGAGATTCGATCATACTCAGCTTGACCAAAAATGCGCGGAAATATCGACTGAGGGCCTCGGACGACATAGCTTCTTGGACGCTGCGTGGGGCAAGCGTCAGCTTAACTCATAAGATATTTTAAGGTCTGCCTTACCTGACGTCCCTGTTGTAATCTTCGACCTCTATCATGTTTTGTACGGAGAAAACAAATCGTTCAAGGACAACCTGGTCCTTGTCTTTGATCACGACTGCCACCTTTTGGATGTTTCCCTGCGCGAGACGGTTTCAGGGTTGTTCTCATATTGAGCTTCCGACTCACCAACGCGAGCTCATCGGCGATGGCCATGACCGCGCCAGAGATGTATTCGTTGAGAGCAGGGTGGCGTGACTGAAACACCGGCATGTCATACTTTTTTCTTCTCACAAATAGATCTGGGGGGTATATCTGGCGGACATGAAGGATAGAGTGGATGGCGACTTCGACTGAGGGAGGATGAGGGATCGATTCAAAGGTGATGGTCTCTTGACTGCTTACTGAACTCGGCGATTCCTTTGACTGCTTCTGACTTGTAATGTGAGTAGATCGCGTTCTCTTTGAGTCAGAGCGGATGCGTACGGTTATAGCTGAGTAGCATGGCGTACTAGGTTGACGCGTGTTTGCCCCTTGAGATGACAGAATTTTATCTAGTGACTGTTGGGCTGGCTCCACCAAGGCTCCACCAGAATTGCTGGCAGCGCGTCTCGTCTCTCTTCTCGCTCGTTTTTATTCTAATTTATATTCTTAGACTCTTACCATGTCCATTCGTTATGCTTTCGTGACGCTACTCACTTCCGACGCCTATCTCCCAGGCGCACTCACCGTCGCCGCCGCATTGAAAGACGTCCATCTTTCTCTGCCATCAGATCAAACAGTCGAGTATGAGACCGTGTGTCTGGTTGCACCAGAAACGGTCGATATTACCGCCATCAGACACCTCAGGAAGGCGTTCAACGTGGTCGTCGGTGTCGAAATAATCGTCCCTCCTGATACAGAATCCTTTACTCTGCTTGGTGTGTGCTCTTCCCTTTTTTTACGCGCAAGTCCGCACAGAGGTCATGGACGACCTCCGCGTGGAGCATCAATTCAGTCGCCCACGTGTATTTGCCACCTTCTTCCCCGTATCTGGACCATTGCCCCACGCAACGTTGTTTCCTGCTGTCTTATCACTCTCGAATTCTAGTCACATTCCTTGCAGTCTGACGTTGCTTTTCTGTGGATTTAGGGCGCCCGGACCTAGACACGGCCCTGACAAAATTGCACGTCTTCCGTCTCACGCAATACTCCAAAGTAATATTTCTAGATGCGGATGTACTTCCTCTCCGCCCTCTATCCCACCTCTTCCATATCGACCACGAATTCTCTGCCGCCCCTGATGTCGGATGGCCAGATATATTCAACTCCGGTGTAATGGTCCTGTCACCCGGCGAGGACAAGTTCACGGAACTTCGGGCCCTTCTAAGTACTCAAGGTACCTGGGATGGGGCAGACCAGGGCCTTCTGAACGAGTGGAGAGGCAGAAATTGGAATAGACTCAGCTTCACGTACAATACCACCCCAACGGCCACTTATACGTCAGTCATATTGCGCCTTGTCATTTTCATGGTCATCTGACCAGATCGCTTTAGCTACGCTCCGGCATATAAGCGCTTCGGCACTCAAATAGCGATCATCCACTTCATTGGCCCTCATAAACCTTGGCATTCCATTGCTTACCGTGCGCCAGGCTCTTCTTCATCATCCACTGGCATGGCCGTGCAATCTTCTACTGAAACTCCCGCTACTCAACAACCTGCATACGACTACGGTTCACTTGTTGACCGTTGGTACAGCGTATATGATCGTCATTATCGGTCACAGGCCACCCAACCTATTGCTCAGTTCAGCAGATATACTTCTGTATGGAATGAAGAGGGTGCCGTTGTCGCAGGTGGAGCACTAGGACTTGAAGAATTACGTCGTGCAGCACTGGAAGGCATGGAGGCATCGGGAATATCATCACCTCGTGTAGACGGTGAAGGGGGATATCGGACGATGCCACTCGAGGGGCGTTTCGATTTGATGCGCCCTCGGACGCGTGCAGAAAGGAAGCAGATGAAGGCACTGAAGGACGATACGGCGACACCCAAATCTACTCCTGTCGCACCAGAACCCTCCACAACCGCGCCAGAACCATCTACGCCACCTGGACAGATTCTGCCGCTACCATCGGGTTCTCCTGTCAGATGGACGACGCTACCTACCCCGGAAGTCCATGAAATCCCACCTGCTCCCTACACACGGCTGAAATCCCTCCCTCCTACCCCTCTCCGTTATGTCTCTACTCCTTATAAACCTCGGCGGAGGACTCGAGAAGCGGGAGCTCAGACTGTGCCAATTCAAATACAACGGCAAGAATTAGGTGGGGCAAGCCTGTCTCAGACGCATCTGATGTCCAGTCCTATCGTTGAGACTCCTCCCAATGTTGCTACACCGGCTCCAACGGACACCTACTTTCCCAAAGTATGGGATATCGACAGAGACTGGTCATCGATTTCGCCCTCGACTTCTGAAACGTCATTGACTACGATGGAGCCTAGTCCCTCCAAGCCGCAGCCGACGCCAATTGTGTTCTTCAGTCCGTCTGTCACGCCTACCACTCCAGATATGTCACACCGTCAAGGCAAATATCGCAGCGTGACGGGGGAAGAAAATGGGTCTCAGACTCCGGACCTCACGAAGGTGAAGCGCGTCTTTCCCTGGGAGGAGCGACCGCGTCATGCTCCGGGACGGGTGTTCCCTGGTGAAGTTTCACCGGCACCATTGACCGCTCTTCCCCATTTTCCTATCTCTGCTACCCCAAATAAAAAGGGTGCCTTCCGTTCCCCGATACCATCTCCATTGGCCGGCTTTCCGCCACCTCTCCAGTCACATTATCTACCCGATGGTCTGTTCTCGCAGAAACGTGCAGAGAAGGCCCCGTGGTCCGTACCCTTCTCGAGCCCTCTCTGTCTTGAGAATAAATTAGACAGGATAGAGACGAGCAGTCAAGACGGAGATATTGAAGATGAAGTAGACTCCGAGGAAGAAATGGTGGTGAGATCGCGAACGCGGGGCTCCAGCATTGGAATGGCGATGAATACTGTGAGGTACCGTTCCATTGCTGTGCAGACGGACCCCAGGGAACTGCGTGAGGAGGGTGTCCAAGTCACGACATCCGCACCTGTGGCTGAGGTGGCGGAAAATTCGATCTTGATGAACAAGCGCTTGAAGTACATTTGGCTGATGTCCACTGGAGCCGCCAGTCCCCCCACTGTTGCAGCGATGCATGTTCCGGCTCCCTCTCCATTATCTCAACCCACCCTCGATTCTCATGATTTGCCGTCGCCCTTTAACTCAGCCGATCACAAAGCACCAACCACGTTGCCACCAGCTGAAGTCGTCGACCGCCCTTCCTCCACACCCCCACTTCCCTTTATTTCATCCGTGGCTCCGCCCTCCTTGGGTGGTGAACCACCTCTCTCTCGTTCCCGCAAAGGATCTCGTGTATGGGATCCAGCCCGTGGTGTTGAAGCATTTAAGCAAGGATCCGAAGAGGTTCTCGCAAAATTCATGAAGATAGGTTCTCGGGAAGAACGTGCGTGAACACCATTATGCAATTACATGCACCCACTCGGACGTTTTATGATTGTCTTCTCCATCTCTCCATCCGCACACATACATGTTGTCAGCTTCGTCGCCTTTTCCAAGAACATTTTCATCTCTCCCCATTAACTTTTACTTTTTTTCCGGTCCACTTCTGTTGTGAATGTCATAGTCTTTGATCCCTGTAATGCCGCACCAGACGTGCAGTCCTTCAAAGTCCGTTCCAGAAATTATATCTCTGCGCTTACAACACCCTTGAACTTTGTGAAACCTTGTGAATCTCCTACACCTCACCAGCTATCTATTTTCGCTCTCACCCCTAACATCGTAATACGTAATGTTTACCTGGGAAAGACAGAGATATCCGGTTATCAATTCCATGGTATGTGACATGAATGGGATCGAACCTCTTAGTATCTGTCCTGACTCATAGTATCACCAGCATTCAAAGCTCGATCTTGGGCCTTCCTTTGCAGTACCGTAATCCGGAAAGTCCTAGGGATACCCAAATCTCGATGCTACATATCCCGCGTTCTTACCCCTTGAAGCCTGAGCGCTGAGCAACCTGTCCGAACTGTGTCACCACTGGATCATCCCTTGCTGTGGTATTTCAACCTGGACTAGCTGGATTGAGTATAATGAAAATGTATTTGAGCTAGTGGCTTGGGTAAGTATTCTAGCTCCAAGTCAGCTGTCAACATCTTGGCACCCCAGAATGGAATATCATGCAGTGCACGCTGGGACTTAAAGGCAATGGCGAAAGGTCAGATCTGGGCATTGTTCTACTACCTTATCCAAGTCTCATCTTACCGATACAACCATGGTGAGTGAACCACGCCCCCTATCTTGTACTGGCTGACCTGTGTCTAGTCAAATTTTTCTGACTTTGCCCAGCAAGCCCTCTCAGGAGCTGCCGGGCGTTTCAACTCCCAATCTGGACGTGAGTCCTTGCTTGTACGATAGTCATATCAACTGATCGATGACGATGTACGACGATCAGAATCTGGTGGATCCCAATACGATACCCAAGATGACGATTCTGGGCGTGAGTCCCTCCTTGTACATGGTCGTTTCAGTTGATCGATGACGACTACGACGATCAGAAAACTTTTCCTCCAGTGGTGGGCAAGGCCAATACAATTCAGGCCGGTACAACGACCAGGGTGGCCGTGAGTCTTTTCTCGTAGATACTCGCAGTTAACTGATGGTGATGTGCGACGATCAGAAACCTTTTCCTCGACCGGTGGATCTCAATACAATTCCCAAGACGACGATTCTGGGCGTGAGTTCCTGCTTGTGCATAATTATTTCAGCTGATCGATGACGTTGTGCGATGATCAGAGAACTTTTCCGCCGCTGGTGGGCCCCAATCCAATTCGGGCCGGTACAACAACCAGGGTGGCCGTAAGTCCGGCCCTTACATAGTCATCGTAATTGACTGATGGCGATGTACGACGATTAGAAAACTTTAACTCGACTGGTGGATCTCAATACAATTCCCAAGACGATGGTTCTGGGCGTGAGTCCCTGCTTGTTCACGGCCATCTCAGTTAATTGACGGGATATACGATTGTCAGAAAACTTCTCATCTGGTCAATACAATTCCAATTCTCAATACAACGACCCTGGGCGTGAGTGCCTACTTTTACATAGATATTTCGGTTGATCGTTGACGATATACGACGATCAGAAACCTTTTCCGCGACTGGAGGAGCCCAGTACAACTCCCCTCACCACAGGCAGCAGCAACAGGGTAGTTGTAAGTAGAGTACTTCACCTCGACGTTAGAGCCCATGAAGACGATATTTGTAGACGATACACAAGACGTTCTGTCCCACGCGGGTGGCATCGATGATGATAGCCAAGGCTATGTCACGAACGCCATTCAACACGTTCATGACAACTCTGTATGGATGTTACCTTTTCCGATATGAAGTTGATCTGAACACATCTTCCATAGCACCAGCATCAACAGCAGGTGGGCCAGAACGACATGGATCAGTATGGCTCCATAATCTCCCAGGTATTGTAACAAGCCTAGCACTGTGACATCGGCTAAATTGCCGTACAGGGTATTTCTTCCTTCCAGCAATCCGGGGGCAACATTTCCTCCCTCGTGTCGGGTGGTCTAGGCGGAGGTGCAGGAAACCAACTCATGGGTCACGTCCTGAAACAAGCGGCGAACGCTGTAGGTGGGTCCGGTGGGCAAGATAGGCAAAGCTTGATGAACGGCGCTGCGATGACTCTCACTAAGCTTGCGTCTCAAAACCAACTTTCGACATTCGTCGGGGGGTCTAACAGCGGGGGACTCGGCATGCTCGAATCAGTGGGTGGATCGGTACGCGTGTGTCATCTCTGTTGCGTTCCTCGGTCTGATGGATTTGTTTAGTTCCTCAAGAGCCAATTTGGGCAGTGATTTCAATGTTGACCTATTTCTGCTTTTCTTGTGTAAAGTAAACTGCTGGTGACATGAGCTCGAAAGTAAATGAATGTACTGTACAGGCGCTGTCAATAACAACTGGAATCGATATTCAAATGATGTTTGATCACGCGGAGAAGCAACTATGTGCAAAACGAAGTTCATACACAACATTAACAAGAATGTGTCATTGATGAAAGCTGATGGTGTCCACGAGTGATCGATGAATCGATGACGGACTGACCTGACCGTTCAGATAAGAAAATCGGTTGCTAGGTATGCATGTGTGCCCAGGACCATTCGATTGAATACAATTAAAGCAGTAAGCGTGTGTGATAGCTGATAGCTACTTTGAGGGACCGCCTTTTTCGCCTCCCTCGATTTAATGTGTATCGTTTTGTTGTCCAAGATCTACCCGATATGATATAGACGCCTACTATGATATAATAATTTATGCAAAGTAAATTGGGTAGGTCTAGTAAAATGACATCCATGCCAACCTGACATTATGATTGAAAAAAAAATACCACATTTAAAGCAAACTTGATAGGACACGAAATAGATTGAAGGAATTTCGAATCTATGTAGCATTTCGGAAGCGGCAACACTACGGCCCAGTTGTCAAACCACCCACAACACTGAGAGTATAGCACGTGGCGTAGCCTTCACTTGCACGTACTATTACGTGCGCTCTTCTTGGGGCGCCTTATGATCGGCGTTGGCCCATCTCCCATTCGCATGCATACATACCATCACAACTTCTTCACCGCCATTTCCAATAACATTCAACGGCCCTTTCGGGCAATCCTGGACCTCGCTACTCGTCCCAGGCATCAACGATTTGATAAGTACAGTATAGTACAGTAATATGACGATGCAAACGAAAGAAGACGGCCCAGAGCGATTATGATTCGACAGAGATCGATGGAAGACGGGATTCGGGCAATATGAATCCATCACATTGCTTCAGGCTTAAGTCCCAGCTGACCCTCTGCTTCTCTACCGCACTCTGCATTGCAACTTCACGGAAAGACTGAAGCAGGTTTAGTTATGCCAGTAGACAGCTGCCATCGACGTTGTGACGAGGTGCGCAGGGGCATTTTTTGTCAACTCCACATCAGCGTCCAACACCATGCATAATTCGATCTGCTCAAATAAATGAAGAAGACTGGTACCTGATTCCACGACCTTCGTATTTTGCATATGCAAGCAAGGCTCTTGGTGACAACAGGCAATGATGAAAGAGGTACGGATTTGGGAATGCCAAACCAAAAAAGTGAGGTCCACGTCGGATACACGGAAAAGGCGGTGTCACAGGATACATAATTCATAACGATTGAGGGGTGAGGAGTGAAACTGGAGAATGGGAAGGATTATGGACGACGAGTGAGAGATGACAAGATACGCCATACCGCATGATCGCGAACATGAATGTGTAGATATACATTCGTGCAAGATTAGGACATGTCATATCCAATCTCATGCCCCTCAGCGAGCTGTCACAGCTGGCGAAGATTCATAAATAGAAATCTATGCAAGAAGAAGCATAGATCGGGCACAAACACAGGTAGATATGGACCATCCGGAAGAACGAGGTGGTCCTTGAGCAACCCTACATGACATGAACGGAACTTGAAGTCATGATTGAGGTCGTATGCACTGACCACAGAACGATCCGCATGGAAAACAGATTCCAACAAACGCACTAGAGCAGCAACACCACAGGGAAAACTAATGAACTCAATTCCTAAAGCAACAAAGCGTCATTACATTACTGATGCAAAACACAGGGCGGGTTGACTCACCTCCGAGGTGCAGGCATCATAAACACAGAGGGCGTTGAAAGCGCAAGGCGAACAAAAAATAGATCAGTCAAAAGGGGAACAATCGCCGCGCACACGGACCTTGCCGAGCACCCCTAAAATCACAACAAATCGAGACGAGCCAACCATATCGAGCTAAGGCGCCCATATCGGGCGAAAACTACCATAAAGGGTTCCTAATTCCGCTCGGAACCTGAGATCAGTTTTGCCCAACAAACCTGGCCCCTAGAGGTCCAGGAATATGTGTTCAAGTAGGTTCAAATCTATGCAGCGTCTCAGAGGCGTCATATCATGTCTGATTCATGTATCAAGATGCCGTCTACGATCTTAACACAGCTTCTTCTAAGCTCCCTCTCAGCGTACCATCCAACCCCTTTCCGATCAAAACCAGTTTCCCGGAGTCTGGAATTCCAACCACGTCCTGTCCTTCTACTGGTGTAATCTCGTACATGTTCCGCACCCCCTGAAGCATGAATTCTTGGCCGGTATGCAGGACGAATAATCCCTTGCAACGCAGCACCCTGAGGTCAAGGTCATGATCCTTGCTGTCTCCTCCTATGAAATCGTCCTGTCGCCAAAGCAATCTTTGAATCCAATGTTCGAGCTTGGTGAGCTGGCCGGGTGTCAGAGGAGGAATGGTCAACTGGAGGCTAGATATTCCACGGAGTTCATAATGCGTAGCGGATCCAGGGCCAGCATGGTCATGACAACCATCGGGAGCGTCATTACATTCATGAGCTTGAAGTGTGGTATTTTGTAGTTGTTTAGCCCCTGCATAGGCATCGATATTCATGATGTGAGATAGATCGATATTTGCTTGGGTTGTCTGATGAATAGGTGCCGATGGATTGACTTTGTGAATCATTCCTTTTGTAAATGCGAGTTTGTCGTCCGATACGAGGTCGACCTTGTTTAAAAGAATCACGTCCGAGCAGGCTATTTGTCTGTGTCATGGAGAGTTAGCAGGATATGGTCCCCGTAAAAGCCTGGCACACCTGAGGCTCTCGCCAATACCGTCGACTGAATGGTCTTCTTCCATTTGCTGGATAGCTATTGGATTAGAGGTCAAGCTTCCGGTAGATCCATGGTGCTGATTACCTGCAGGCCAAAGGCTGCGTCTACCACGCAGACCACACCGTCGAGCGATATTTGTTTGTGGAGCCCAGTGGAATATTCTTCGTTCTGCCAAAACATAGATGCAATGGGACCTGATTTCATCAAAACTTGCAAAGTGGATGATAATGATCATTCTCACCGGGATCAGCAAGCCCAGTGGTCTCAAGCACGATGTGGTCAAACGCGCCCTTTCGTTCCATTAATTTCTCGATAGCAGCGATGCCTGCATCCTTGATACTGCAGCACAGACACCCGTTTGCCAGCTCAAGAAGTTCCTCCGAATTTTCTGCCATCGGATCATCACTAGAGGAGACATTGATTGCCTTGGCTAGTCAAGGAGGATGAATGCGCGATAGGGACATAGTCACTCGTATGACGGACCCTCAATATTCTGCTTCCTGATAAGTGTTGAGCTTGAAACGCAAGCAAGGTACCCACAGCCGTATCTCCAAACTCGTTCATGATTACGGCGATGCGATATCCATGTCTTTCTGTGAGTATACGCCTGTACGCCGCCGTTAGTGCATCCAAGATTATTAAACAGTCAACGCAGTTACCTCAATAGTGTCGACTTCCCGGCGCCGAGGAAGCCCGTGATTATAGTGCATGGGATCCGCCGCGGTTCCTGTAATAGCGGTAGTGGTTCGACGGGTAGTGCGTCATGGTCGATGAGCGTCCTGCGTGGTGTGATAAGTCGCCAGTACCACTGGAGGACTGATCTCAAACCAACGGTATTTCATCATCGTGTTCCATGTCGAAATTGCCTCCGAATTCCGACAAAAACTTCCGAAAACGTGAATTGCCCCTGCGCCTAATCTGGTTGCTCCGTTCATTGTCTCTCGTTGTCTCCTTTATGTCCATGGCTGCACTAAATCTCAGTGACGAGGCCTTGAGGAACCTTGTGCAAGGACCTGGCGATGTAGAATGGAGGCAAGTCTCCTTTCACCTGAATTGCCCTGTTTGATTACTGCCAGCAGCTAACGTTGTTCCAGGTACGAGATGAGACGGGAGTGTCAAGAAATACTGCCTGGTCTTTTACTTGGCCCTTTTCAAGCCTCCAAATCACTCGAAACGTTGCAGTCTCTGGGCGTAACCCACATGTAAGTCATAGATCTTTGTCAATGTCCAACTTGGGCACTTGAACCCTCCACTCGCCACAGTCCATAGGGAGGTTAACCAAATGTTTCATGACGATTTTAGTGTCTGTATAAGAGATCAAAAAGAGGCGTTCTCTGTCAGGCCTCGCTTTCCTGATCACTTCCAATACTTAGTACTGGACGTGGAGGACAACGAAGAACAGAATGTCATTAGACTATTTCCGGAGTAAGTTCTTCGCGCGTTCTTCGCGTTCAAAAACTGGACCGGCATCCCGCAGAGCGGACCACTTCATTCAGGAAGCCTTGACGCAAGGTGGCAAGGTTCTCGTGCATTGCAATGGTGCGCCGATTTTGTCATAAACTGTGTCCATATCATTATAATTATTGTATGTGTTAGGTGGCATCTCACTGTCCCCGGCATTCGTAGTCATGTTTGTTATGCGGCATTGTCAGCTATCCTGGGAAGATGCTCTCCATCTGGTACAGAATCGACGGTACTGCATTTCGCCAAACGGCGGTTTTCTGACGCAGATCAAAGTATATAACTTCCTAGACAACAAAGCGGTGGCATCCACACTAACTCTCACCTCTTTGAATCACTTATGTAGGAATACGAATCCATATACAAGGCCAAAGCTGCAGTTGCCAATTTTCCGACGGCGCCGATGCAAAGAGTGGTGTCTCGTAGGAAGAGGGACGATGAAGAAGAAGATTCGAGGTTCATATTGCCCCTATCACTGTCTCGAATACTCTAAAACTACCCTCACAGAATAGAAGACCGCAAGCGGTTGCTTGTCTATAGTGATGACGATGGTGGAGACGATGCGATGATGGCGACAGAACCCTAACATCGCGGCATGACAATCTCACTGCATTGTTCGATCTGGGATAATTATACTGTATAAATGAGTCGGGTGGTCTACCTGTGCTGTGAATATACCTGGTTGCTAATGGGGTATGAGGATGTGATGCAAACGGTGTTACCAACTACAGCGACTTGATCTTGGCCGTCTCCTTTTCTAGCACAACCTGCATCGCATGTACATCTGTATTGCCTGTAAGTGTCTATTTATTAGTAGACTGGTAAGATCAATACCTTTGCGTTTTACAAGGGCCTCTACCGATATCCCTGCAAACACGATAGCTGCTCCAAGCCACTGACCAATGGTCAGCTTATGGTTATAAACCATAACCGATAATATCATGGTGAACATCTTTCTTGTAAGGGTGATTGTCCTGCAAATTGGATGAGCACAGTAGGAAATAACAAACGAGATACTAATACTAACACTAAAGTTAACGATCCGAAGTGTTGAAGTGTCTCAAAAATAAATAGCTGGCCAAGCGCGCCCGTAAGTGAAAACTGGACGAGTGGTAAGATGACCGAAGGGTGCGACTTTATGAATTCCAACGCGCTGGAAAACTCGCTCTGTGCGCCGGATGAGGGGTGAAGGACAGGTATATAGGGTAACGGGAGTGTTCCAAGGACCGTGGTCAACACCGTACAGAACGCATTGATCCAGAACATCATTTGCTGCCCAGAAACTTTGTATCTCGAAAAAATCTCATCCTGCGTTGAGTTGACGGCGCCGTCAAGGATCAGGTTAACGAGGAGATAAGCAATCCCGATGAGCTGGAGATATGGGGACTGTGCTTCGTCAGAGGACTTGTTAGACATTGCCTTGGAAGGCTTCTCGTTTCCGAAGAACATGAACACGCTGATACCGGTTGTGACCAACGCAACTACGAGATACTTGTGAGGAGCAAACTTGCGTCGGTAGAGAAGGACATTCATGAGCATGACGGGGACAAGCTTGCAGGACTTTCCGAGAACCATGGTTGGGTATGTGATATACGAGAGCGCTGCAAAGCCGAATGGAGCCGCGAGGGCAATGAAACTGGAACATCGTAGGTAATTGAGGAGGAGGCGTTTACGATAAGAGAGACCACTCGTGGCAGATAAATGGCTTGATTTAGATTCCAGAGAGTGTTCATTGATGAGCACCTTCGTATTCGGGGCTCCGTTCACTATAGGTGATCCATTGGATTGGATGCGTGGGGGGGCATCGAGACCGAGAAGGGAGGTGAAGGAAGATCCTTGCTTTCCGCGAATATAGATGTAACAAATAGCGGACAAGGAACTGAGGAAGCTCTGGCACGTCGCGATAAATAATGCCGACTTGAACTTCTGAGTGGATTTCCCGTCAATTGACTGGAATGGGACTGACACTACACGTAAAGTCAGTTACAGAGCTTGAGACAATAAACTTGTAATCGTACGTCGCTCTTGCGCAATGGCCCAAAGCTGATCGCGGCATTGGGTTCGTAAGATTCTTTTGGAACACGGACACTGGCATCACTCACGAGGAACATGGCGTACACGCCCGTTATACACAAACCGAGCCTAGATAATTGTGAAGAAAATGACTATGACGGAAAGGCGACGAAGACCGACCTTAGCAGGGACATTGCGAACACCTCCAGGGAACGAATGACGACAAGTGAGTGCTTGAAGGAAGTTGGAGTTCTAGGTTAGTCTGAGTAAAGTAGTACAAATTGTCTACGTGTCACTGCATGCATAACCCTTGCCTAAGGTTAGGGTTCCAGTTACCATCATGGTATCCCGGACCGACTCTGTGCAAGGTCACCGGGCTACTAATCTGCAAAGCTGGTGCCTCGAGTACAGCCTGAGGAGGTAATTAAGCATACTACGCTGCGAGTTTGTTTGAAACTCCCTCACACTGGATCTGACTATTAAATGCCGTCCTGTAGTGGAGAATCTTAAGATTATCGGAAGCTCTGATCGGTTCCGCCCCATGGTATCAGAAAAACAATGTTCTTCCGTGGAATTTCGGCTCGCTTCTTTGCGGCCGCTTCAAGCACTTTGGATTGTTCGGTTGGCCGTGCATCATTACGCATCGAAATTCCTGACATCCCCGAGGGGGTAAAGCGTGTGTAATCATGATTTACTAAGCACATATATACAGGATGCCGACGCATCAGAGTCGTTATCCCCATTCTGTGCTCTATCAAGACATTGCAAGGGGAAAGATCACACCACCCCGCGCATATCCGACGTTAAACGTTCAATGTAAGTTCGAGCATGATAAAGTATACCGCCATTATTTCAGCGTGCGTTATGAGGATTTTCTCGCAAAGTTAAGGCGCCTAATAGCCTCATCACTCTCGCCGGAATGTATTACATATTGGGTATTAGTATTACATGTTGCCACCGCACTTTGATCTGAAACCGGTGTTGAAACAGCCTCATCGCCTAGCCAAAATGAGCGACATGGAAGTCCACGGTGCGAAAGTTGCGAGAGGGTTCTCAAAGTGTTTAAGGCTGCAGACGCGACTGCTTAGCAGCCACCGCCCGTCAGCCGGCGGCCGCGTCCCGCGATGCGGCGACTGCGCTATAGATGAGTCCGTTTCGCAGGGATTGATAAGTGTTGAGTGGCAGTGGGGCGTGTTGAGAACTCATCGCCCTCATCCAAAGTCCCCGCACTGGTTGTCTGCGTACTTCCTTATAAAATGCAGTCTCTTCACTGATCAGACGAACTTTACTTACCTCTCCCTCTTTTCGCGTCAGTCGACCATTCCGACTAGTTATCTTCGCCTACCAAAATTATTTTATAATTTATTCGCGTCCGAATAATCTGGAACGGAAATATCCGCGTGGGAAAGTGCCACGTCCCTCTTGAACTGGACTTCCCGACTCGTTCTGTTGTTCTGCTCTTGTCTCCTTCGTTCTTTTTAGGGTCTCTGGCAGGGGAAGATATATCTCTGTGGGCCCTCCGCTCGGTCTCTGCTCTCTCCTGGTTTTGCTCTCATCCACAATGGCCATCACGTCCTCCTCAGATATCGCAATTGTTACACTCGGGGTGGTTCTCGCTGGTGCTTATCTCTTCCGTGATCAAATTTTCCCTTCCAAACAGAAAGCTGTCCCGGCTGCTCCAACGAAACCACAGAATGGCCACAGTAATCCCAGGGACTTCATTGCTAAAATGAAGGAGGGGGTATGATCCGTATGATTCACCTCTTGACTCGTTGACTGAGACTCTGTTTTAGAAAAAACGCATTGTCATCTTTTACGGCTCGCAGACTGGTACCGCTGAAGAATATGCAATTCGTCTGGCTAAGGAAGCAAAGTCCAAGTTCGGTCTGTCGTCTTTAGTTTGCGACCCCGAAGAGTATGACTTCGAGACTCTCGACCAAGTGCCAGAGGATTCTTGTGTCTTCTTCGTCATGGCTACATACGGAGAGGGCGAGCCAACGGACAATGCCGTGAACCTCATGCAGAATTTGTCTGACCAGTCCTTCGAGTTCTCCAATGGCGAACACAAGTTAGAAGGTCTCAAGTATGTTGTCTTCGGTCTCGGTAACAAGACCTACGAACATTATAATGCCATTGGCCGTAACGTTGATAATGATTTGACGAAGATGGGCGCTATCCGAATTGGTGAACGTGGTGAAGGTGACGACGATAAGAGCATGGAAGAGGATTACCTTGCCTGGAAGGATGGCATGTGGGAGGCGTTTGCTCAAGCCATGGGTGTCGAAGAGGGTCAGGGCGGGGACTCCCCAGATTTTGCACTGACAGAACTCGATTCTCATCCCGTAGAGAAGGTTTACCTTGGTGAGTTTCGTGCATTTGGTTACGCTCAAATGCTCAATTTTACACTAGGCGAATTTTCGGTTCGTGCTCTCACCAAGACCAAAGGCATTCACGATGCCAAGAACCCTTACGCATCACCCGTTACGGCATCTCGGGAACTCTTCACGGTCGGTGCGGATAGGAATTGCGTACACATGGAATTCGATATAGAAGGCTCCGGAATCACTTACCAACATGGTGATCATGTCGGTGTCTGGCCATGCAATTCTGAAGTTGAAGTCGAACGCTTGCTTTGTGTGCTTGGGCTCGGACAGAAGAAAGATACCGTGATTAACATTGATTCCCTCGACCCCGCTCTGGCCAAAGTTCCTTTCCCTGTTCCTACGACATACAGCGCGGTCCTTCGCAACTACATTGACATAAGTGCAGTCGCAGGTCGTCAAATGCTAGGAGTTTTCTCGAAGTTTGCACCATCTCCTGACGCCGAGGCTTTCCTCAAAAAGCTAAGCAGTGACAGGGAGGAGTATGCTGCCGTCGTTACCAACGGATGTTTCAAGCTCGGAGAGGTGCTTCAGCTTGCCGCCGGGAACGACATCTCGGTTCCTCCTACCCCTGAAAACACCACAGCATGGACTATCCCCTTCGACATTATCATTTCCTCCATATCTCGTCTTCAGCCTCGCTATTATTCGATTTCTTCCAGCCCCAAGCTTCATCCTACTACGATCCATGTCACTGCTGTGGTGCTCAAGTATGACTCTGCCCCGAACACCCTGTCTTCGGCCCGTTCTGTCTACGGAGTTGGCACAAATTTCTTGTTGAACATTAAACATGCCGCAAACGGGGAACCTGTCACGTTGCTCCCATCTTACGATATCGAAGGACCTCGTGGAGCTTACAAGGATAATGCCCTATTCAAGGTCCCTGTCCATGTGCGCCGTTCGACATTCCGTTTGCCTACCAACCCCAAGAACCCCGTTATCATGATTGGTCCCGGTACTGTAAGTGTTTTTGAGATGATCTTTTAAGTCGTCTTCTGATGGTTTGATAGGGTGTTGCTCCATTCCGCGGTTTCGTGCAAGAGCGAGTTGCTCTGGCTAGACGTACGATCGAAAAGAATGGACCGGAGGCACTCAATGACTGGGGTACTATCTCACTCTTCTATGGCTGCCGCAAATCTACCCAGGACTTTTTGTATGCTGAGGAATGGCCCAAGTACGTAGACGAACTCAAAGGCAAATTCAAGATGCAGTGTGCTTTCTCCCGTGAACCACCCCACAAGTCAGACGGGAGCAAGATATATGTGCAAGACCTTATCTGGGAAGACCGAAAGAACATTGCAGATGCAATCCTTGTCGGCAAGGGATACGTTTACATTTGTGGCGACGCCAAGGCGATGAGCAAAGCTGTGGAGGAGGTGCTTATGCGGATCTTGGGTGAAGCCAAGGGAGGGAGCGCCGAGGTAGAAGGGGCCGCAGAGATCAAGTTGCTCAAGGAGCGGTCACGGATGTTGCTGGATGTTTGGAGTTAATCAGTCTTGCTTCTGGACGTGCTGGGACCGCGCACAGTTTGAACGACATGTACTCCTGGTATTGGATCTAATAAATAGACTTAGTTATATTATCTCACTGCATGTCTCCGCTCCCTGCCGTTCTTTGCCTCGCCCTCGGGCCTCAGCTAATATTTTACTACTAGCTCATGCTTATGAAAATTTTGCATTGGTTTGGCGAGAGACGGTTATTCTCTTGAACAGTCTCCATTCGCGTTCTGCAGTTAGCTGCCGACGTATTCTTACCGCTTGTTCTCCATGTTGCGGGCCAGGGGCACAACGGTATTTCAAGCACGGTCTCGTTCAGGTCGCCAGTCGTGGAAGGGAACTAGCTATTCGACTCGGGTCCCAGGAAACGAGACGAGCCACAGCAACCGGTCACCTCCGACCTCGCAAAATACCTCGACGGCCGAAATTCATGCCACCGACTCTGCCCCTGGACAGTCCCAAAGACAGAGTTCCCCACTCCCGGTCGACGTCGAGGCACTCCGGAGCCGTCTTCGGGACTGGGGCGTTCTCACAAGCTCCTCTCTGCGACAGCACGTCGACCAGTTCTCGAAGAAAACCAAGACCACCTTCTCACACCTTGGCCTGCACCTCAACCGAGTGACGGGATACGAAGAGATCGAAGCTCTCAAGAGACAGGTTGTTGAACAAGGTACGTCTTTCCATTCTCAATCATTCTCTGATGGAGACCGACTTACACATCATGCCCAAGAGGCTCGAATCAAGGCTACGCGACAAGCAGCAAGGGAGGCCAAGATAGCGCACGACGACGCCGTGCGCCAGCGCTCCATATCTCAGCGACAGGTAAACGACCTCCTCCAGCGCAAGTCGAGTTGGACCGACACCGACGTCAGCAATTTCACGTCGCTCGTTCGTTCAGATCATTCCTTTGAACAAGAGGAAGCGCGCACGAAAGCATATGTTGCAGAGACCGAGGATGCGGTCGATCGGGAGTTTAGCGGGCTGATGAGGGTGATATTAGCGCGGTACCACGAGGAACAGGTCTGGAGCGACAAGATTCGCAGCGCTTCAACTTATGGGTCTCTGGCGGTGCTTGGGGTCAACTTAGTGGTGTTCATCATGGCGATTATCGTCGTGGAGCCGTGGAAAAGGAAGAAGCTGGCACAGACGTTCGAGAGAAAGGTGGAGGAGATGGGCACCGAGATGAAGGCCATGGTGGATGCTGGTGCAGTTCGACTGGAAGAGCGGCTGACTAGACAGGAGACGTTGTTGACCGAGCTAATCACCCAGGTGTCTGCAGAGGCTCAGCGTCAAGGACTCTCCGCTGCAGCGACAACTTCTGAGGAGGCATCTCCAGAGGAGATGCCTCTGCCAACTCCGCTCCCACCACCATCATGGTGGTCTCAAGTATACAACCCTTACCCGCATCTTGGTGATATCCGGAGTCGTGAGCTTTTGCTCGTTGCTGGAAGCGCTGCGGCTGGGGGAGCCATAACGCTATTAACGCGTAGCTTATTTGCAAATTGATTTATCGTTAACACTCCGAGCGATAGATGTTGTCACACGATTGCAATAACTAGTCACCCCTTTCCACAACCTCATGCCCCGGGTCCAGCATATTTATACTGCGATAGACTCGGCAGTGCACCCTGAAAAAGACACGTTCATGTGAAACGCATCGCCCTTATTAACTACGGACTCGCCTTTCAAGTATAAATTCTTTACGATCGTACATGCTACACTCACTCCAGTTTTCAGTGTCCCATTTTATCCAACCCCATCCTTCTTTGATCTACCACGAAATGACTAGATCCAAACGTGGATTAGGAACGAAAATCTACATACCTCTGGTTTCTTGTGCGGCGCCAGCACCACGAGCCAGAGTACCTTTGTGCTTAACTCTCGGAGAAGAGAAAACAGTTCAGACGAAGACTCGACGAGATGTAACGCAAAGGAACAGACAACCATGTCTATTTTATCGACAGGCGAGTCCACATTGCTTGCACGAGCAGCTCCAACCGAAGATGCGGCCGATACTATGGGGGGAAGCAAGCCTCCCGAGATGTCTCGAAAGGCAAGCGGTGCGCAAGGCAATGTGGTGCGTTCCGTGTAAGCTGCTTGAGTATACTGCAATTATCTATGTAAGCAATTTCCATCTCGGATTCCACAGTTGACAACTGCTTACAGGATCTGCGGCTGTAATCAACAAGTCGGTTGGTATCTGCCTTGTGGCAGGGCTCGAGAACTCTCCTTCAACCCCGTTGGTTTTGGTCGGCCAAGCATCATGCCTTTGGGCTGGTAGGCATGCGATTTCCTGTTTGCTTGGCTGCTTTCCCGAGACTCCGCGTTTCCACCATTCATAAGCCGCTACGGTGACTTCACCACTTCATTGATGATTGAGTATTGCTTTGGATGACCGACAGAGAATAGAGAACATCGTTACCTGCCTGGTCGAGGTAATACGCCGGGTCCGCCACGTCCGATTATTGAAGAAGCAGGGGCACGCACCACAAGCCATGTCAAAGATGACAGGCGATCTGGCGCCAACAGCCCTTTTCTCGCGGACCCACCACCTAATGTCAAGAACGGTTAATTATATCTGCGTAGCGTGCCCTCTTCAGCTTACCGTTCCAGCCAGGTAAACATGCATGCACGGACGCCGGGGAAGTGTGGGTTACGATAGGACGCGCCCACCTGAGTTATTGTGAAATTCAGCAGGGTTTATCAACGAAAATAACATCGTTGCGAGTCCGAACCTGCTTATAATACTTCACTCGATTCAAGACAGTGAGAAAGTGAGGTGAAGAATGGTTGATGGTCGTACATTGTCCACACCGTGCTCCCCGTAGTTGGCTCTCATGGATTGTGAAAGGTTTCCTGTAGTCCTTACACGATGGGATCTGATATTACTATTCGTTCTTGCTGACATGACTGAGGGCGCCAAGCTGGTGAAGATAATCTTGAAGCTTCCTGAGGGTACCGTGTTATACTACTATCTTATCGGATTGGATAATTCAAGTTGAAAACGTTGTTTATTTACATTTCTGCATAAACCCATCGTATCGCGTGTTCTCAAAGCGCGTTTGTGGCAGATGGCCATATAGTCATGTCCCCACTTTGACTCTCGCCGAACGCGTCGCTCGAAGCCCACCACCACTGGCCACGCTACCTCTTATGGCCACTGAACAGACGATAGCACCAGAGGAAATCGTTCGGGCCGAATCAGCACCACGAGATGTCAATATAGAAGCGGGCACCTCACAACGGGCAGTAGATGGTGACGCAGAGCAAGCGCAAGACAGACAAGAAGGAAAGAAGGATGGGACAACACTACAAGATCGCGAGCCAGGCAAATCCGTCTTACCGTTCTCGAGGGTACAGAAAATCGTCAAAGCAGACAAGGCAAGTCCCCGTCGTTCCGACGCGTTCTCCATCCGCAGAAAAGCGGACGAATGACTGAAAAGGCATACCCGATTATAGGAACTTCCTATGATCGCGAGAGACGCGACGTTCTTGATCTCGCTTGCGACGGAAGAGTTCATCAAGAGACTCTCACAAGCATGTCAGAGACTTGCTGAAAGGGAGAAGAGAACGACCGTTCAGCAAAAAGACGTCGGTAAAGTATCGTTATGTTCTGCATGGTATCACGCTCATATGAAAACATCTCGCAGCTAATATCGTCCGTCGAGTGGACGAGTTTCTCTTTCTGGAGGGTATGTTGATAGATATTGAAGGATTACCGGAAATCTTGTTCACGTCTGTGATCGTAGAAATAATCGGGTCTCAGGAATCAACTGGCAGACGAAAACCCCAGAAAACCAAAGCTGACGTTGGCACAGCTGGCGATCAGGATCAATTACAGTCAACACTTCGCAATTTTATGCAGACTGCCAACGCAAATGAGGAGACCGAGGAGACGGGTAACATTGTGATGAATGAAGATGGAGTCATGTATGCCGAATGATGAACGGAGACTGTAGCAACTATTCAGTATGACCATGTTATGCCATTTAAGGCGTTGTAAGATTTCGTTTATTTTGCTGAGACGCCGCCTACATCATATTTACCGCCATAATTACCGAGCCTTTAATTCTACTCAGAGCACTTCTCCATGAAACTCATATCCACTTTCCATCCACCTTCCTCTGTACTTGATTCGCTGAAGTTCACGCTAGCGGACGAAAATGGATCAGAATTCCTTGTCGTGGCCAAACTAAACAGAGTAGATATCTACTCTCTACAGCCGGAGGGCCTCCGCCATGAACGAGGAATCGAGATATGGGGAAGGATAAGAACAGTGAAATCGGTTCCTATTGTGGTATTTCAATCAATCCGTCACAGTGGCATATGTTCTGTTGACGATGACTCGCTTAATTAACAGCATGCCTCTAGAATGTGCTTGTTGGTCCTCACCGATCACCCGAACCCTGAGCTCGTATTCTTGCTATTCACCGCTTCCAAATCCGGTGACAGAAACCTCAGTGTAATTGAGCATCTTTCTCTGTTTGAGAGCAGTGCACGACCAGCAGAATTCTGCCATGATGTGCTCGTGGACCCCCAGGGGACCCTAGCCGTTGTAAGCGTTTACACGGGGAAGCTCAAGATCGTTACTCTGACGGAGGAATGCAGTTATGAAAGAGACATCGACGTATCGTTAGCATGCGATTTCCAATGTGTAAAATATGGCTAACGATGGGCACGACAGAATCTTGGAGTTGAATCTTCTCAGTTTCGCCTTCATTCCAACCTCGGCTGGATCGTATACGCTTGCTATGCTGCATTTTGACTTTCAGAAACGCCTCCAGCTTCTCGCGCGCGATATTCAGGTTGATATTCCTCAACTTTCGCCAACACCATCGCAGCTGCTTCCTCCTCTATCACTTCCTGGAAAGTGGTTTTCTATCGATGAACAGACACCGCGCTTGACATTCATCCCTTTCATCGAAAGTAGCGACAACGAATGTGACGGTGGGATGTTAATCGTTGGTGGGCGGAAGATTCTACTTTATGATTTAGCTTCTAGCGATGTCCTCAAACAAAACTCCCGCAAGAGTCAACGAATGGAGAAAAAGAAGAAGAGCAAAAATACACAAGAGGCTGCAAGTGCAAAGGAAAAAGAAAGAGAAAGAGAATGGAAGCAAAAGAAAGCTCGTGCAATGATTACCTGGCCATGGTCCGAAGTCACTGCGTGAGTTTTAGGTCAAAGTTAAGAGAACCGCGGGTTACATCTTTCCAACTAATAGTTTTTGCCCGTTGACGCAAGAAAATGACAAGTTCCTGGTAGGCGACAGATACGGAAGACTTGCAATTTTATATGTGGACAGAATCGAGTTGATGCTTGTCGCTTTAGGAGAGGTACGGACACACCCTCTCATCTTCGCTCGATTAATCTCCTAGTTACTCAGGCATCCTCTCCGATGACCTTGACGCACCTGACTAATCAAGTGATATACCTCGGATCCCACTTTGGCGACTCACAATTGCTGCAGATTAGCCTATCCCCTACTTCAGGCTCAGAACATCCTACGTTACCCATTCCTGCATCCGTTCCTGCCATCAAGCCTAAAGATCTTAGCATGATCGTCGAGCGCAGGACTGATAACGACGCTGAGGGGATCATCGTCAATAGCATTGGCAGCTACCTCGTCGAACTAGAACGTTTTAACAATCTCGCACCGATAGTTGATGGGATCCTCGTCGATACAGACAATAGCGGCCAGGTGTGTGTTATTTTGGGATTCAGACCATCGTTGACACTTTTCACAGGATGAAATTGTTACATGTTCCGGGGGACGAAATACAGGTTCACTGAGGGTTATCAAGAGTGGTGCTGACTTTCGGGAGGCGGCAGTCATGCATGGTATATTCGATGTCGATCGCATTTGGTCGCTGCGCGAAAAGTACAGGGATCAGTGAGTACATCTCGACATTGAACGACATCGATACTTGACCTCTGCGTAAGGATGACCAGTCATATCGTAGTGTCAACTCTCCAGGAAACACATGTGTTTCGCTTGGAGGATGACCAAGGGACTATAGTTTCCAGTATCGGCGGTTCTGACAAAAGCTTTTTCCCGTCTAGGACGCTGGCTATTTCTAACATCCAGCGGCAAATTCAAACTTTACGGGAGGATGGGTCATCCTCATCGACCTACGTCGATTCCTCGCGAGTTGTACAGGTTGTTCCTGAAGGATTGCTCCTCCTGGATTACGATTTCAACTTGCGAGAGTATGCTCGCATAGGCGATCTCTGGACATTGGAGAAATTTTCCGATGGCAATCCAAGCTGGGTTGGTAGGAAGATTGTGGCTGCCGACATCAATGCTAGCCAAGTTGTCATCGCCCTCAATCACGGCAGATTGGTCCAACTTACCCTTGATGGCGATTGTTTTGTGAAACGACGGACACGAGAGTTCGTGGAGCCCCCGCCCTTCAACTGCACTGCGGAGATCTCCGCTGTGACATGCCTACCGATCGACAGTACGAAACCATACGCCGTGAACATTGCCGTGGGACTCTGGATGTCGAAGGTCGTGAAGATTTTGTCCCTCTCGCAGTTTGACACTATCAAGGATTTGTGCGAAACTGGCGAACTTCCGGCTGCCCCACGATCACTTCTACTGTATAACTTTACAAACGAACCTGGAGAATCCCATCCCCACCTACTTGTCGGTCTCGTCAACGGCTCTCTCGCGACAATCCCATTCCAGAAAGGGAGGCTAGGGGACCAAAAGCTCATTTCCATTGGTAATCTTCCTGTGACAATGCATGCATGCCGCATCAGGGACCATTCAGCAGTATTTGCCTGCGGAAGTCGAACATCTATATTGTTTTGGGAAAGAGAGCGTCTGTCGCATTCACCACTGATGCTCAAGGTAGGAACCATGGCTTTCTTGCGATAATACCTTAAAATAATCCGCGCACACAGGACGTCAATGCAGCTACTGAATTCAATGCAATGGCGCATCCCTCTTCGGTAATTCTGGCTAGCGCGAATACCCTGGTCATCGGAGCAGTGGCGAACTTTGACAAACTTCATATCCGATCGGTATGCTTCAACTTTGTGACCCTTATCCTTATCCTGATTATCGAATAGATCCCTTTAGGTTATAACTCTCCGCGCCGCATCGTTCACAATCCCAACTGGGGAGTATTCGCTGTTTCCTGTACAAGGCCAACGCCTGCTCAGATTGGGCACGCAGAGGTTTTTACTTCCACAGTGCAGATGTTCAGCCATACTTCTTTTGAAAGTTAGTGGCAATTCACAACATATAGGAATAAGCTAACTTCACATGCAGAACTCAGTGAATTTGAGGTTGACCCAGGCGAGGAAGTAACGTCCCTTCATACCCTGTTGGATGCGCCGACGTCCTTTCTATGTGTCGGTGTTACGTCTTATGACGATAACGAACGCGAGCCATCTCGAGGGAGGCTCGTGCTCTTACAAGCGAATGGTCCCCGGGCACCTTTGGTCGTTGCGGCGTCCGTCGACGTTGGGGGTTGCGTATACGCGATCACCTCGACGGAAGGCACGATTATTAGTGCTGTCAATAGTTCCGTGGGTGTAGTCGCGGGCTCTCTGTAAGCATAGACTAATCTCCCCCTATCTAGGTCATTGTCTATAAGGTTGAAGGAACAGAGAATCAGGTTTCAATCAAACAATCTACGGTGTTCAATCACAATTATCTCATCAACACTCTCGTATCTCGGGCCAACCGACTCCTGGTCGGGGATGCACTTGCCTCTGTCTCTCTGCTGAAACTCGAGGGTTTCCAAATCGAACCCATTGCCAAGGACTATGGATCTTTGTGGCCAACCTGTGCGGAACTATTAGATGACAATACCATCATCGGAGGAAATGTGAGCGTGTAGTTTTTGATTGCCTACAATGCAAGCTCACGTCGACTTTTCAGAGTGACTACAATTTGTTTGTATTCCGACTCCAAGTCAATGAGCTACAAAGAGTGCTTGAGCGCGAAGGCCATTACTATCTAGGTGACATCGTGAACAAGTTTTTACCTGGTGAGCGAATACCGGGGGTATTTTAGAGTCAGATGGACGCTGACATCACCGTGAAAGGCGCGCTTGTCTCTCATGACGTACCGATTGATATCCCAATGGTGCCCAAACAATTGTTTTTGACCCCAGCCGGGCAAATTGGTGTTATAATCGACCTAACCGACGACGAGCTGTCGCTTCACATGACGGCTCTACAAAGAAACTTGTCGACCTTCTACGAACACAAGACTGGTATCAGTCATTCAAAGTAGGATTCCTTTCTCCGAGTGCTCGCTCTACTGACGCCCCCCAGATATCGTGCACCCAAGAATAATGCAGGTCGAAGTGATCTGGAGGCAACCTCTGTTGGCTTCCTCGACGGGGACTTTTTGGAGTTATTCCTTCATTACATGGTTGACGAGCAATCTCTTGAACAGATAATGATGGGCCAATCTGATCCCGAGCAATTGACATGCAGGCCAGATCGACTGCAAAAGGTGTTGGAAAGTTTGCAAAGCTTGCATTGAGACGAGTGTTTACAATAAATGTATTTCAAGAAATGAATGTAATTGTATCTCCGTGCGACAGGTGGCTCGGTCAGTCAATGAATGGTTCCAGAAAGGGACAATAAAATCAGGACAAGACACTGCTTAGAGATTGGGTGAAAATGTAAGTGGATGTGCCCACTTCCATGTCTGCCTGGTCATCAGATACTCGAGGGGCAAAGTAGAATCCTGAGAGGAGAACCACGTAACTGAAGACGCGGTAAAGTTAGCAACCATAGTATTCCAAGTATGAGTGAGCGGCTATACCTGAGAATGAGAATACTCCCTCGATGATAGTTGCTTTTCGCTTCGATATACGTGTAGGTCATCAGGAACACGGCAAGGATGATCACCACGACGTCCCAACGCGGGAAGATGAGGCTAGCAGAGGAGTCGTACCGATTCATACCATAATAAAACCAAAAAACTCACGTGAATGAATAAGCAATTTCCCCCATTTTCTCGGGAGCATACCAGGCAGAAAAGGCGACCATAGCAGGGATTTGAAGAAGACACACTTGCAGCGCATACGCAGAGCCAATTTCCATGCTATAACGGATGAGAATCGTCACCAGACAATGGCATGGTATTGATTAACACAAACCTCAATGCGATGTTTTCATGTAAGGCGAATGAGATAGCATTCATGAATTCCGTGGTGTTGGGAACTAGAGCGAAAAGTGTGATACCGAGGAACTTCTCGTCGATGCCTGAGCCTTCCAGCACGAAGTCCACGACATCAACCAAAAGTTCTAAAGGCTTTGATCAATCATGAGAACATTGTCATTGGTGTGAGACATACCTGCAATGATCGCATATAGCGCTGTACATGCCAACAATACAGCGGCACTAGTCGTCCTGCTCCATTCGGGAGCCTCATGTGCAGTATGACCAACCCCAGTGTCTGCATCGCCTGCTACAGATGCCCTGATTCGAGAAATGGCCTGACCCTGTTGGTGTCGCAACGCACTGACCGTTGCAACAGCAACAGCTCGCGTGAAATCGTCCTTGGTCAAGCTCTCTGGTAGTTGAGTATTTCTGATCGCTAGGTCTACACTTTCTATTAGAGGCGTAAAATGCTGGGTTGTAGGTGGGGCTGCATGCGATACACGCCGAAGTGTGGGCGAGACGGGAGGACGAGGGGACATCCCGGCCTGCTGCTGAACAGGGATGGACTCGACGGGTTTGGAGGTCGGGGCCTGGCAATTGGAAGGTATATCATTCTCGGCACCCGCAGGATCCACACGCTTATGCGTTTCTCGGACAGCGGATTGCGGTGCAGTGTTAATTGTGCGTTGGTATCCAGAGAGACGCTGCGTAGGCGGGATTTCGAGGGAATGTAGCAACGATTGGGGATTTTGCCAGATTTGGGTAGCATGAGTACGTAGAGAAAACCACAAACCGACAAGATACGACTGAGAAGCTTTATTCAGTAATTTCAACGCAGATTGAAATATTGCAGTACTCACAAACAGAAGAATCACCGCACAGAAATACATCAAACTCTTAACGGTTGATTGGTAGAATGGGTCCTTAACAGGATCCGGGTGTTGATAGTAACAATGATCACACTTCCAGTGTGGACCATGGCGAACAGGCCCGGCAGGACAGCCATTGCAAACCAATTGGAACTAAGGTCGCAAAAACACATGTTAAAACTAGAATAAGGAAATTTTGATGGTTTACTCACATTTCCGTAGATCTGGTAGAACAACGTCGGTGTAAGAGTACCGATGAAAGCCATGATTAACATCATGCTAGTGACCCCCGCGCTCTTAGCATTAAACTTTTGCTCCTTTCTCCTCAAGGCCCCTGCGCACATACTGATACCTGGCATCAAAAGAACTCCTGCGAGCAGACTCCCCACGATTGATCCCTCAACAAGATGCCCCTTACCCTGAGTAAGGGCAATAGAGTACAATATGACCTCAATAAAGGAACCGAACGTGGCATTGATGACCGCACCCATACCGATTGATGATTGAGCTGAGATGGAAGCGACAGCCATTCCAATGAAGTAGGAGAGTGGTATCACACTCGCAAGACACAAGATGAAGATAAGAGCCCGAGAAGTGAGGAACGTCAGTATCGCCGAAACAGGTTTGTTGCCCTCAGCCAGAGGCAGCAATACGAAGCCGTCGAATATGACAAAAAATACGAGGGGAAGGAGATTGATGAAGATAATGTTGACTCCACCAACGGTGTACTTGTAGTACTTCCACCCTACTGCGCGATACACGCACAGCAGTACCGTGGACCTTGGTGATCCGAGAGTCGAAGGCGCGGTTTGACCTTGGGATAGTCGAGGATGTTTGACGGAGTACTCAACCGGACCTGCGGGTGCGGAACCAGAAGCATCGGTTGGTAAGGTGGTTGACAAGTCGTTATGGGCAGACGAAACAATGACCACAGGGGGCGCGGCGCAGAACCGAAGTCTCGTTGGATTGGCGAATATGTAATTTATCAATGCCCAGTTTAGTTTCGCCATAGGAATGGTGATGATAAGCGCCCAGCATGCGATGCAGGTCAAGAGCATGAGAGGTGCGATCACGGCGCCAAAAGCAATCCAGAAAGCAGTGCGGCCTAACCAATCGTCGGACACTCTTTGATATGCATTGGCTGATGTGGTAGGGGAAGGTGATGGAGCAGCCCCGTATGACTTGGAGGGCAAAAGGAAATGACGTGGTTGAGTGGCTGAGAGCAAGGATGTTCCCTCATCAGGAGCTTGCATGTATGGTTGTGCTTGACAAGAGGCGAGTGGAGCGATAGTAGAGGTCCTGTGTTGTGAAGCCGCGTTGCTGTCGTCATTTCCCTCCAGCTGATTTTCTTCATCATCGCCATCTTCGCTATCACCCTCGACATACTTCCCAAAAGGCCATGCAACATACCAGCCCAAGCCAAAGACCAACGTAGAGTATCTGCGCCCCCCCAGCGGCACCAAGTACAGGATGGCTGAGATGGCGAAGCACGTTAAAGCCAACCACGAACCGAAGCAGACGGCCCAGAAAATGTTTCCGGGGAGCAAATGACGTTCTGCCTGTGCTGAAGGAATTGAATGTAGCGCAGCGTCTGCATTGCGCGTGATGGATCTGGATTTCTTATACAAGGCGGGTTTCCAGATACGCAGACCGAAGGGATGCTCGACGTTTATCAGAGATTGACGATCTTTGACCGTCATAAGGTCGTCGTCCTCCCGTATTCGTTCAACGTCCTCGTTCTCCGGGCTCTCATCCGAGTCGGGAGAGTCGTCCGCAACCCCTTTGCCTCGCGCATGACGATGGGGTCGCGTGTCCTCGATCGCATCGTGCAGCTGGTTCTCTGTGTCCGCTTGCTCTTCACTGAGGACGTTGGCTTCCCGAAAGCCTCTCGTGTTGGCTTGCGTACTGCTCTGGCTGCGGCTTCTGACCCTGTTGCTGGGGGAGCTAGCGGACATGCTCCTCTGGAGAGGTTGGCGGGAGGTGGGGGAAATGGAACGGTTTGAAGATGGGTAATAGGAAGTCCCTTGATGGTGGTGCTGCGGTATTTCCGTAGATAGCCGTCGAGTCCCACTAGTAGTACGACTGAGACTAGCAGTAGGAGGAAGGTGGACTGGGCCCCGAACGTGCGTGGTAGAATTTGCTGGCCTACTAAGCGCCGAGTCATCACCGTTGACCTGCCCACCCCCAGAAGGTTCATGAGTGGTCATCGTACAAGCAAAGCAAAGAACCCAAGTCAGATGTGTAGCGTTGCGTGATGGTAAACCGGGAATTGAAGTAAATTAATATGTAATGGTGGTACTACATAGTAGTACGTTCAAATGTCGCAATTTAGAGTCCGTTGTAGTTCCAAACCCTCGCTAGCAGTATGTATAATTAAATAAAGAAAGTACTATGGAACCTGAACAAAGCAAAGGCGTGTTGTTTTGAATTAGTGTGCAGACAACCAAATCCCTCATTTCCGCAACAGTTTCTCTCGCAGCTCAGCACCCTTCAACTGAGCTCGGAGGTATTCCAGACGGTCCTGATACCTAGCAGTCACCTCTTGACGCCGACGCCGGATATCGAATAGCTCAACTTCAAGAGCAGTCATCTCTGAATCTTCATCCGTCGGCGACACCGGGCCTTGTGATCTCACCAAGCTGACGCTCGATACACTCCCCAGCTCTCCCAACCGCCCGTGCGCGAGTGCTGGGGGAGTCGAGGAAGGGGGAACGCGAGCACGAGACGACAATGATGACATGGATCTCTTTCGGCTCGCTGCAGGGGAGACTGCAAGCGGACCTGTTGTCCGAAGCGATGGATTAGGACGGTGGGAGTGTGGCTGAGAGATGTTGGTCTTGTATGAAGTGGCAGACCGGAGGGAGACGCCGTCAGCGTCAGAACCGTGGTATGGAGTTCCACGTCCTGATGCGCTGCCACCAGTCACAAGGAAGGAATCACTACATTCTGTGCCATTCCTACGATTCGTGACGGATGAGGGTGAACGGGGTAACGGGGCGTATCCTGGCGAGTGCTGACTGCGGGTCAGTGCACTGAGCTCCAGTCCATTGAAGGCATCAAGAAGCCTGTGGCCCTCTGCTTCCATTGCTTCAATCTCAAGACGGAAGTCTCGAGATGATTTCACTTTCTCGTCGTCCAGCGCGGGATCATTTGTAAGTATTGAAGGGTAATGTTTTGGTTCAGGATTACGCATCGGGAAAGAGGAAGGGGGTGTCACAGTGCCTAGCCGTCGCATACCACGAGAGATCGAACGGTGAGAAGGGGTGCCACGCAAACGTTGGTCCACACGCGACTGCGTCAACGTCGCGGTGTGGTCATACTGCGATTCCGGCTTTAGGGCCGGACTCACGCTTCTCGTATCCAGGGGTGCGGTTCTACGTTTGAGAGTGCTGGGTGCTAAAGACGCCAAAGAGAATGTACTCGATGACTCGCTGGTGGCGTCCTCTGAAGTCGCACTGATACGACGGTTACTACTCCCGCGCTTGAACAAGTTGGACACCGCTGAAGAGATTGAAGATTTGGACCGAACTGAGGGTGTCCTGTGAGACTTGGCCCGAAATTGACGTGGGCTATAAGCATTCGTGTTGAGTTGTGAGGCTGCATGATGAAACGTCAATGGCGCTCAGGTCCAGATGCAAGAGATGGTGAATTCGGTCGACTTACTTTCATGGAGCGAACGATTGTGAGGGCCCAATGGAATGACTGGCATCTCTGTAGGGACAGAAGTACCGCTTGCTAGACGCTCAAATATGTTCTGCCGTAGTAGTCGGTATTCCTCGTCACTGACATAAAATGGGAAGAATTTCTCACTGCTTTCCATCCAACCATAAGTTGTCTGAGAGGACTTACTTTAGTAGACCTTCGGCATTGGCTGTTGCCAGCTCATTGAGACGTTGTGCGAGGGTTGAACTGTCTTTCAAATGTGAACGTTCGAGAGACCTCAGCAGAGGGTGCATACAAATACGGACGTTATCGCATCTGTGTGAGCTCGAGGTGGCGACCTAGGACTGGGCGCGTGGAGGGGTCGCATAGGCGAGTGTGATGAACGATCGAAACTTGAACGGGACGCAGATTCTCGGTCGATAGATCTCTGTGACAGGTTGCCACCAACATGCAAGAGCTGAGGAGAAGGGACGTCTGCAAAGGTCTCCCGCTGCTTTCCTTTGTATTTACCATACTGAAAACGACGTCAGTGTCAGCGATGAAACGATGAATGTGAGAGTACTGACGAATCGGGAACGAATGACCTGGACCACCGACCTGTCATCCTCGAGGAGATTGGCATCCTCGACTGTTCTGGAGGAAAAGAAACCCATCTTCCGCTGGGACTGGGTGGGCTATGAAGGCTCTTTACCCCAAATGTTGAACCTTGAGCGAGATGGACTGTCACTACCGGTCAGAGGCGTCGAGACATGGAAGTGGTAGAATTGAGTGCCAGAAGACTTCCATTCCCCGCTAATCACACCGAAGAATGAAATTAGGCAGACATCTGACACTCCGTCCAGCACTAAATCTCGGTACCGTCACAAGCGACCCCAATTATTCCCTTGGTTCTCTTTCAGTCCGGTATACTCGATTTGAGCTTTTTCATCGCCGCTCACTGCCTGCTATGTTACTTTTCAGGAATAGTACCCATGAGCTCATGCTCAGAACATGCCAACGTGCAGTCAGCGCCGCAAGGTGCCTTTCTGTCAACAGTGGCATCCCACCGCCCTTGAACGGGGTAAGGGTCCTCGATCTGACAAGGGTATTGGCCGGTCCAACCTGTTCCATGCTCTTGGCGGACTTGGGGGCGGACGTCATCAAAATTGAAGAAGTTTCCAGAGGGGACGACACACGTTAGTCGCTTTATTCTCGTTTGATGGGATCTCACAGCAAGCAGGATCGTGGAGTCCCCCATCTGCCCCTCTGATAAAAGACACACCAGACGAAACTTCACATTTACCACCGGAGTCAGCTTACTTCCTTGCGGTGAATAGGAACAAGAGATCAATGACAGTTGATTTCAAACGATCGGAGGGTCTTGAGATCTTACACAAGCTAGTCAAGTCCTCGGACGTCCTTGTCGAAAACTTTGTCTCTGGCAAGCTCGCTTCTTTCGGTCTTGGCTGGGAGGATTGCCAAAAAATCAACCCTCGACTTGTCTATGCTTCAGTTACTGGTATCGGTCCCTCTCAGCAGCGTTCCGATCTCACTTCTGACGGCATGGTTAGGCTATGGGCAGACAGGACCTTATCGCGAAGCCGCAGGTTACGACGTTATCATCGAGGCTGAGGCAGGCCTTATGCACATGTTAGTATGCCGTTTCTGTCTTCTTCGTTTCTGTGTGCCATCGACTACCACAGCACAGGCGAAGCTGATCGTGCCCCATCCAAGGTGGGAGTGGCTGTCACCGATATCATGACTGGCTTGTACGCCCATGGTGCCATTATGGCAGGATTGCGCTCTGTGCACCAAACTGGCCAAGGCGTATGGATTGATTGTAACCTATTTGAGACCCAAGTAGGCCTGCTTTTCTGATATTCAAGTTCTGCGCCACTCAGAATGTTCAGCTCGCAGGACTTGCTAATATAGCTTCCAATTACCTCATCGGCGGGCAAGAAGCTTCTCGGCACGGAACTGCACACCCTTCAATAGTGCCGTATCAGGTCTTCGCTTGCAAGGACGGGTTCTTGATGATTGGTGCGGGAAACGACAAACAAGTAGCCTCGTTCATTTCAGTGCGTCTCCGCTGACCCACTGAAATGATCACCCACAGTTCCGGCTTCTCACGACCACGATCCTTGAGAAGCCCGAGCTTGCGGACGACGCTCGGTTTTCGACAAACACGGCTCGTGTAGCAAACCGGGAGGCGCTCATCGACATAATATCTGCGGCGCTGAAGCGGCACAGTAGAGATCACTGGATTGAACGACTGAGCGGGGTTGGGTGCGTATGATTCAGATTCAGATTCAGATGCGTTCGCGTGAAAATGACCTAGATCCTGACCAGCATCCCGTTCGGGCCGATCAATAATATCGCCCAGACGTTTGCACATCCTCAAGCGATTGCGCGTGAGTCCACGATAGAAGTTGATGTACGTGTCTCGCGTGTGCAACGTGCGTGCAGGGCTGAGCGTTCTTCATCGGATAGCATCCCCGCGCAGGCAAAGTTCGGATGGTTGCGCCACCTGTTACCTACAACGGCAAGAGGATGCCGGTGAGGCGAGCGCCGCCTTGGCTTTCACAACATACCACGGAGGTACGTGCGCCGCTTGCAAGTGTCGTTGGCACTGAGAAGTCATGTGCGACTGCAGATCTTGCAGGAGTTAGGGTATGCGAATAATGAAATCACGAGGCTGCGTGCGAGCAAGGTCGTGTAGGATGTGTGGCGAGCGCAAAGGAAACGGGGTACTGGGGACTGAGTCGGATGTCCGCTGTGGGTCGGCGACTAAGAGAGGTCGAGTATGGTGTGCGTATTTGCAAATGAGCCAACTTAGGGTTTGCCATTGGGGGCAATGTCCGTGCAAAGGGGGTCTCATGCCCGAGTATAGAAATGGGCAATGCGTGATCTCAAAACTCGATAATCAGTCGGCTGTCCACTTATGTACCAATTCGCCCGGGAAGAGATCCCTCTGGCCCCGTCCGACTTATAGTCTATTTCATACTGCTGTTGTCTATCTTGCCTCCCTTTCTCTCCTCCTCGTCATGTCTTCCCGTTTCGCTGACCCGACATCGATGCGCACTCGGTCTCCCATCGACAGCGGTCCAAAGCGACCCCCGCCTTCCCCGTCCAATAAAGTCCCCCCACCCAAGAAGCTTGACGCCAAGCCCCGTGCCGTCTCCGACGAACCCTGTCCTCCGCCCAAGACTCCGCCCGTCATCGCTCCGTCATCAGAGTCATGTACGGACAAGGTATGTTGTTCCGTCTCCACACTCCTGCTCCCCCACGTGCCCAGCGCAAACTGGACTGACCGCCTTAACCAGCTCATTATCGACATGGAGGTATTCGGGCAAATACTCGAACTGGACGACGGCGACAACCACGAATTTTCTCAGGACATGGTCAACGACTATCTCGCACAAGCGCAAACGACCATTAAGCTCATGGACGAATGCTTGTGCGCCGGCCCCATTCCTACGGCGTAACACTGACGTCTCACCCACTTCCAGCGCCAAACATGAACTCACACAGCTTAGCAGACACGGTCACTTTCTCAAGGGATCTTCTGCCGCGTTGGGAGTCGTCCAGGTGCAAGAAATCTGCGAGAAGATCCAGCATCTGGGCAATCGGACCGATCCCGACAAGGAGTCAGAGGTCAAGATATCAGCGGAGGATGCGTTTGCGAGGATAAAGCCATTACTGGCCCGGTTGAAAGACGAACAAGCTGCAGCGGCCAAAAGGTTGAAGAAAATCATCGGCGGATCCGATCCTTGAATCCTTGGAAATCCAGTGGATGTCGAGGATCTGACGTTGGTTGCTGTGCGACGGAGTGTGCCCTGGAGCCATGCATCGGAGACGTTCGCAGCATCGGAGCATAGTCTGGTACTTATGGAAGCTGTATCGATTCTTGTACTCTGACCATTTCACCCCCCCTTGTTTGTTCTCCCACTATCTTGTTCTCACATACGCTGTTCCATTACATACGCTTTAGTTCCTGCCGAGATACGCGTGTACACTTTTAATTACGCTCAAGCTCAAACTTTGATTCATCATATCAGTGGAGCTCTTCGTATAGAGGATATCAATTCACTCTTTAGACGTTCCTGTATCTTGGTAACCCACCCGTGAGCGTTATCTATACATACCCAGATAACGCGAGTACGTACTAGCCCTGAAGTTCCCACGGTGGCACATGACATGGTCACGGGACTCTTTGCCAACGCGCCACGTCCCATAATCCGCGTCTCGTCATGAGCCACGAAGATTTTGTGCTCCCCACGCCCGAGCAGTTTTCGGCCTTTCCGTATGACCCTCCCTATTCTATCCAGATAGACCTCATGAAACATGTCTATTCTTCCATCGAACGAAGGCACGTCGCGATCGTCGAAAGCCCGACAGGAACGGTACGCGTGACCCGGCCGGATTGTCTCCCTCCCAGTCATTGATCTCCCTACAGGGAAAAACTCTGAGCCTCCTCTGCTCGAGCTTGTCGTGGCTCGCAGACGAAAGGGAGCGTGCGCGCAAAGGAGAGATTTCCCAGCACGCTGAGCAAAGCGCCGGTAAGCCATCAATGGCTGCGATGCGTGAGGACCGTGTTTCATCATTGCGCATCACAGCACCGTCATGGGTTTCTGTCCAAGCAGCTCAGATCAAGCAAAGAGAACTGGAGACACAGGATCGCGAATACGAGGAAAGGCTAGCAAAGGCAAGAAAGGCCGAAACCCGCTTGCACGCGTTGGCAAATGCGAGGGTTACGAAACGCCAAGTATGCCAGTTCGAAATGGTGTTTGCAACGTCTGACTTTGGAGGTAGCGAGTCCTCGAGAGAACCACACAAGCGTCTGACGGGCAGAACGAGGACCTGTATCTTCCTGATCATGAAGTGGATGCAACTCATGACAACATTTCTCCTGCCGTTCGTGAACTAATGGCAAAGTACGTCACTTTTGATGTAATTATAGAGCGAATGCCTTGAACTCGATCGTAGGTTAAACAACACCGTCTCGAATCATGAACGGGTGAACGCGCAGGAACCAACATGTATCAAAGTTTACTACGCGTCCCGTACTCATTCCCAGCTGACACAAGTAATTCCCGAACTTCAAAAACTAAAGTTCAAGCACGTCTCATGCACTCAACATTCTTTTCATGCCCGTGCCAACGGGACCTGCTCAATTCCACCTTCATCTAGCGAGAGGAACAAGCGGAATTTGGAGTCAGATGAAGAAGACTCTACAGGAACCGATCGACGGCAGTGGCGAACTGTGTCGCTTGGGTCACGTAAACAACTCTGCATCAATGAGGATCTTAAGTCAGTGTCGGGGGACATAGACGAAAAATGTCGCGAACTACAAGATGGTCAAATTATTTATTTGTGCCGAGTGAATTATCTGATTATGAATATAGGGCAAAAGGAAAGACGGTGTTCCTACCTTCCACCCCCGGACGACCAAACCCGCTTGCTTGACCTCCGCGACCAAATTCTAGTCAGTTTTGTGACTCGCTACGTTCATCTCCACTCACAATTATTCTACAAGGCATATCCAAAAGATATCGAAGATCTCGCTATTTCCGGGAAGAACGCTCAGACATGCCCGTACTATGGATCTCGTAGGGCAATTCCTCAAGCAGAGGTTCGTCATTCTATGTTCGCTACCTTCATTATTTGTTTTGGCATTGTTAATCATGCGTTTTAGCTCGTAACATTGCCATACAATCTTTTATTACAGAAAACAGCACGAGAGGCTCTAGGGATCGACCTCTCGAACCAGATTGTCATCATTGACGAAGCTCATAGTAAGTACTAGAACTCACTAGAGTCAGCTCCCTCAACATACTCATCAGACTTGATTCCCACTTTGCTTTCACTATCGAGTGTCCGTGTAACGTCGTATATATTGTCGACCTCGTTAAAGCAGGTCGTGATGTATTACGAGAAATTCCGGGCGCGTCTTTCTGCGGTACACAGTCTTCACCTCAAGCGCCTCATTAAATACATGGAAGCGATTCAGAAAGTCATGGAAGACTGGAGAACGACCAGACCAAAGGTCGGCTCGACTGCTGATACAACAAGTGAGGTTTTTACACTCTCCTACTTTATGGAGAAGTTGGGAAGGAAGGCGGTGGGAATCAATTTGCTCGAAATCGAGGCATACTTGAAGAAGAGTAAGGTAAATTGAACTCTTATTGACCTGGCATTTTTTCAACGATAGCACAGATCGCAAGAAAGATATCTGGTTATGCTGAAGCAGTGTCGGATCGAGATGATCGAAGTAGGGTACCGCCACTTTCTCATTTGTTTCCATTGAACATTATGACAGATTCTGTGTTCAAGAAGCAAGCAGCCCGAGGCACTCCTCCGCTCCATGCGGTTGAAGCACTCATGGTCGGGCTCGCAGGTGCAAGAGAAGGTGATTTCAAGTTTCCTATCGTTCTGAAGACAGCAATCCGATTTCAAAGCAATAGATGGACGTATTATCCTCTCTCTTGTGAACGACAGCACGCAACGTGCGGAAGAATTGGAGATAAAGTATCAACTTCTCAATCCTTCTACAACATTTCGTGAGGTGGTTGACAGCGCGCGGTCGGTCATATTGGCAGGCGGAACTATGTCACCGGTTATTGCGGTTCGTTATTGTATGCGTATCGTGAGCTGATGGGGCGATAGATGTCGGACGTCATCACGCAACTATTTTCTTGGTTTCCCCCCGAGCGGCTATCGACCTTCTCCTGTGGCCATATCGTTCCACACTCGCATGTTCAGACATTATGTGTCACCAAGGGCCCCACAGGTTCCCTGCTAGAATTCAAACATGCCCAACAAACAGATCAACGTTTGCTAGGTGAACTGGGTCAACTTATCCTGAACCTTTGTAGTGTGGTTCCCGGAGGGGTGGTGGTGTTCTTCCCGTCGTATTCGTCCTTAAATTTTGCCCACAAAGCTTGGAGTGCAACACAACACATAGTCAAGTTTGGAGCAAAAAAGACGGTTAGTTTTTTATCTCTCGCGACGGGAGATGGGATAGTTGATATGTTACAGGTATTCTTGGAACCGCAAGCAAGCAACGGGGTTGAATCAACATTGCGTGAGTACGCAAATGCGGTAAAAACATTGGTTTGTCCAAACAACACTTTGCCAAAATACCTTTCTTCATCATTCGCTAGTCGACAGATATGTCCGACAAGAGGACGGGTGCCATACTCTTTGCAGTGGTTGGCGGAAAGCTCTCAGAGGGTCTGAACTTTTCAAATGAGCTTGCCCGAGCGGTTGTTGTCATCGGCTTGCCTTTTGCAAATAAAAATTCACCAGAGTTACAAGAGCGGATGCGATACGTCAATGAAGTCGAAAACAGACTTGGTAAGAAAAGGCATCCAGGGGCCAAAGACGCTGCTTCGGAACTCTATGAGAACATGTGCATGAACGCAGTTAATCAAAGCATCGGTGAGATGGTTTAGCCTATTTGGTGTGCTAATAATATTCATCAATTTTTAGGTCGAGCCATTCGTCATCGTATGGACTGGGCGTCGCTGATCCTGGTGGATCGGCGTTATTCTTTGGCAAGTATCCAGAACAAGTTGCCTGCGTGGATTCGGGATGGCATTGCTGTATGTGATAGTTTTGGACAAACCATGAGCCACTTGGGCCAATTCTACCGAGAGCGGAAGCAGAGCGGGGTTTCCTTGACGACAGATACCAAGTAGAAAATGGGTGGCTTGTCAGCGCTACAAGGGTTGAAACGTTCGTCACTTTCTGTCAGCGGTGGGAATTGGCGGGGCCTTGCGTTGTGAAAGATACTATAGGGAGGGCCGGCTTGTTCCGGTTATGTAATACAGCAGTGGTACATCGTTCCGGCGTCGTTGGTCAATGTTTACTGTTTGCTGTTCCGACCGTCTTCAAGACTGTTTGTACAGTTTCCCTCCCCATTTTGTTATTCCCTCGCAATGCTTTCGCGGCAAGTAATTAGGCGGTTTCCGTGCGCTCTGCGAGCTAGTGTCGGACGTGCGCCTGCTACAGTGGCCCACCGTGCGTTGGCAACTCCAGCAACACCGCCCTCACCAAATGACCCGTTCGCGAACGGTACGAACGCCTACTATGCCGAGGAAATGTACAGGCACTGGAGACAGGACCCTCAGTCTGTCCACGCCTCTTGGGCTGCCTACTTTGCTGGAATGGAGCGGGGGCTACCCAGCGCCAAGGCATTTCAACCCCCTCCTGGTTTGATCGCTCCGCCTGCAGACGGTGCCCCAGCCCTTCATGCAGTTGGAGGCGCAGAATTAGATGATCACCTGAAAGTAAATTTTGCGGTCCTCGTGTCATTTTTATTGTCTAATTCGTTTTAGGTCCAATTGTTGGTGCGCGCGTATCAAGTCCGGGGACATCATGTCGCCGAATTAGACCCCCTTGGTATTCTCGATGCCGATCTCGCTGATGTTCATCCTCCGGAACTTGAACTCAGCCGTTACGGTTTTACGGAGCGTGATCTGGACAAGCAAATTGCTCTCGGGCCTGGTATTCTACCCCACTTCGCTACGGAAGATAGAAAGTCAATGTCGCTTCGTGACATCATAAAGACGTTGAAACGCATTTATTGTATGTTTCCAAGCTATATCGGTGGTTGACTGGCTCCTAAATGTCACCAAGGTGGCGCCGTTGGCATCCAATACGTTCATATTCCTGACAAGGAACAATGCGATTGGATCAGAGAAAGAGTCGAAATTCCCAAACCTTGGAACTACACGCTAGAAGAGAAGCGCATGATTCTAGACCGGCTTATCTGGTCGGACTCCTTCGAAAAGTTCATTGCTAACAAATACCCCAACGAGAAGAGATTCGGATTAGAGGGCTGCGAGGCACTCATTCCTGGGATGAAGGCCCTCATCGACCGCTCGGTTGACAATGGTGTGAAACATGTTACAATGGGCATGCCACACCGCGGGCGTCTTAACGTGTTGGCAAACGTCATCCGCAAGCCTATCGAAGCTATTCTGAACGAGTTCTCTGGTGTGGGTGCCGATGCGTCGCCCGCTGGTGACGTCAAGTATCACCTAGGTGCCAATTACGTCCGACCCACTCCATCCGGAAAGAGAGTCTCCCTATCACTGGTTGCTAATCCTTCACATCTCGAAGCCGAAGATCCTGTCGTCCTTGGCAAAACGTTCGCTATACAGAATCTGGAAGGTGACGAAACTACCCATAATACCGCAATGGGCGTCCTTCTCCACGGAGATGCTGCATTCGCCGGACAAGGTATCGTGTATGAAACCATGGGCTTCCATAACCTGCCGAACTACGGAACCGGTGGAACCATTCACCTCATTGTCAACAATCAAATCGGATTTACCACTGACCCACGTTTCGCTCGCTCAACGTCCTACCCGTCCGACATTGCCAAATCCATTGATGCACCAATCTTCCATGTCAACGGTGATAACGTCGAGGCCGTCAACTTTGTCTGTCAACTCGCCGCGGACTACCGCGCCAAGTACAAGCGCGATGTCGTGGTCGACATTGTTTGCTATCGGCGCCACGGCCACAATGAAACCGACCAGCCTAGTTTCACACAACCTCGGATGTACCAAGCTATCGAGAAGCAACCCACTACATTGACACAGTACTCGAAGTTCCTAGTCGGACGCGGTACCTTCACGGAAAAGGACATTGAAGAGCATAAGAAGTGGGTGTGGGGAATGTTGGAGACGGCCGCCGCCGCCGCCAAGGATTACGTTCCTACTAGCAAGGAATGGCTCTCGGCATCCTGGCAGGGCTTCCCATCGCCCCGCGAGCTAGCAGAGAAAACACTGCCAACTCGTGCTACCGGCACTGCTGAGGAGATTCTTAAGCGAGTTGGTAAAGCCATCTCCCAGTGGCCGGCTGGCTTCACCCCACACCGCAACCTCGCACGGATCCTCACCCAGCGAGGAAAGACAGTTGAAGAAGGTCGCAATATCGACTGGTCTACCGCTGAAGCTCTCGCATTTGGTTCTCTTTCTCTTGAGAAAATTCATGTTCGTGTATCGGGTCAAGATGTTGAGAGAGGTACCTTTTCGCAACGCCACGCTCTCTTACACGATCAAGGTAACGAACAGCAATACGTGCCACTGAACGATTTGGGCTCGAATCAGGCAAAGTTCGTCGTCTGTAACTCATCCCTCTCCGAGTACGGTACTCTTGGTTTCGAGCTCGGTTATTCGCTTGTTTCTCCTGATTTCCTCACCATCTGGGAGGCTCAGTTCGGTGATTTTGCAAATAACGCGCAATGTATTATCGACCAGTTCATCGCAGCTGGAGAACGGAAATGGTTGCAGCGAAGTGGTTTGGTCATGAGCTTGCCTCACGGTTACGATGGTCAAGGGCCGGAGCATTCGAGTGGAAGAATTGAACGCTTCTTACAACTTTGCGGTGACCATCCGCACATCTTCCCCACGCCTGAAAAAATAGAAAGGCAGCATCAAGACTGCAACATGCAGGTCGTGTATCCTACGTAAGTGTTGCTTGTCATATGCAGTTTCCCATAGCTGAAGTGTTCAAAAGTACGCCAGCCAACTATGTGAGTCAGATACCCATCGTTACATCGTGGTGTTATTGACCGAAAAATAGTTCCATGTCCTCCGCCGGCAAATACATCGTGATTTCCGAAAACCAGTATGACTTCCTTCTCTCTTCCGATTCCCTCGCATCCATAACGCACTCCACGACAGTTGATCCTTTTCTTTTCGAAATCTTTACTGCGCCACCCTCAGGCACGCTCAGATTTATCAGAGATGATCGGAGACACGCACTTCCAGCGATATTTGCCTGAGCCTCATCCCGAGGACTTGGTACCAGCCGAACAGATTCGTCGACACATCCTTTGCACAGGTAATTTTTACATCGTTTCGTAAGATCCACTTGCTAACTCGACCTCGTAGGCCAGGTGTATCATACTCTCTTACAAGAACGTGAAGAGAAGGGCATCAAAGATGTTGCTATCAGTCGCATAGAACAACTGTCGCCCTTCCCTTATGATCTCGTAGGGTCAGGTCTCTAGGATGTCGCTCATTAGCTAACGACTTCTAGATCACACCGCACTTGGACAAATACCCGAATGCCGACATATTGTGGTGTCAGGTAAACTTCTTCGTGGTGCTCCCGGGGTTGTAATAACGTGGGCCTTTCAGGAGGAACCGCTCAACAATGGAGCATGGACTTACGTTGGCCCTCGCATTCTCACCGCTGCCAACGAGACTCAGTACCATCGGGGGAAATATCCTAACTATGCCGGACGTGAACCGACTAGCTCTGTCGCGACGGGAAGCAAGGCATGTGATGAATTTACATCTTAATACGCGCCTAACAAATATACCTTGCAGATTCAACACAAGAAAGAGATTGAGGAGTTCCTTGCATCCGCATTTGCTGAGATATGAAGTAGTGTAAATGCATTGCTTCAGTAGCATGAGAGTGTGCTTGTCTCAATGTAACGATGAATAGACGAGGTAATTACGCGCACACAATAAGGGTTTGCACATTCGGAGGAAGAGAATATTAGCAAGATTCCTCTCAGTGGTATTGTTCAGTTTTCGTCTGTCAACATGGCAAGATAAGCATTTTGGTGTATGCAGACACAACTGAAACATACAGTATTGGACAGGTGCTTGTGCCACCACCACCAATATTGTCACATTGCTCTTGTATGCCTGCTAGGGTCTGTCATGGGTGGGGTATCTATGTTATGGGAATGGGTATGGGATACATAACTAGTATTGATCACCTATACCCTTGCCCATGGCCCTGGGTGGGAGGTTGGACACCAACCAGTGAGTGAGTAAAATAGCATGCAAGGTGAATTTATCACAAATTAACCAAATGACCATGCCATGCCCTCTAAACATAACATGCCATGTTTAAAGGAAAATCTAGCACAACAACTCTGAGTGACAATATGGATGGTAGCCATAGCAGCCAATCATATTTTGCAGGTAATAAGCAGGGTTTTACCTGTTATGGGTGTGCACATGACCCAGCTCTTATTCTAAAGTTTTTTGACTTTTCTTCAGTCTTTGAAATGACCAACTAAACAACCAATTGTTACAGCCAGTCCTGACCTTTACCCCTATACTTTCTAGACTTAGTCGTTTCTCGATGAAACTTCTTATCTTATCTTATCTCGGCAAGTCCTGAGATCTCCTTCTTATCTTATCTTTCTGTTGCCACAGAGTGGATCAGAAACTAACATTGTAAGGCTGCTCTTGTGGCAGTGGCACTTCCATATATGGAAGTCTGGCTTCTCTTTTTAGAATCCCTTTCTCGGTCACTTGTGGCTTGCGGCTAGACTACGTTACCTGTGCATTCACAGCCTTCTTTTAATCTCCATGCTGTGTAGGGCTATGCTCGGCTATGCCAACACTTCCTTTCTTCTCTTTCATATGATGCTGCACATTCCTATGCTTGGCTGTGCCATAGCCTCATCATATCCACTGCCTCACATGCAGCATGCATTCTGATGGACTTCCATAGAACATTCCACGTACAGCCTTGACAGTTATAGTATTGTATCGGTAGATCCCATACAAACATGTACAAACAGTAGAGTAGTATATAAACTATCCAGGTACAAGGCTGGTTTCCCCAGTCTTGTTCTCTTGGAGATTTCCCATCAAGACAATTACTTGGCCTGACAAGCCTCATCTCTTCTAGCATCAAGTTGCCTTTGACGCAATCTTTGATTTATCATTGGTTGTTTAGTTGGTCGTTTCACCAATGATAAATCAAAGATTGTGTTGAAGGCAACTTGATGCTAGAAGAGATGAGGCTTGTCAGGCCAAGTGATTGTCTCAATGGGAATCTCCAAGAGAACAAGACTAGGGAAACCAGCCTTAAACCTGGAGGGTTTATACATATACTGTACTATTCTACTGTTTGTACATACATGTGTACATCAAATCTATTGATCTACAACTATAACTATCAAGGCTGTATATGGAATGTTCTATGAAAGTCCATCAGAATGCATGCTGTCTTCAAGGCAGTGGATATGACAAGGCTATGGCACAGCCAAGCATAGGAATGCACAGCATCATATGTAAGGGAAGAATAGAAGCATTGGCATAGCTGAGCATAGCCCTACACAGCACAGAGATTAAAAGAAGGCTGTGAGCATACAGGTAATGTGGTCTAGCTGCAAGCCACAAGTGACTGTGAAAGGGATTCTAAGAAAGGAAGCCAGACTTCTATATATGGAAGTGCCACTGCCACAAGAGTGGCCTACAATATTAAGTTCTGTGGCTGCTCTAGGTGATACAGAAACAAAAGATAAGATAAATGGGAAAAGATCTTGGGACTTGCCAAGATAAGATAAGATAAGAAGTTTCATCAAGAAATAACTAAGTCTAGAAAGCATAGGGGTAAAGGTCAGGACTGGCCATAACACTGCCTCCCTTCTGTGGTTGAGACTCTGAATTGACTGAGCATGGCACTTCTCTAGGAGTAGTTGAGTATGGGTTGAACAACCTAAAAATGTTAGAGAACTCCACATGGCAGAGTAGGTGGGGATTAGCTTCATGGAAGTGGGTGATGGCATCTTGGGCATTATTCAAGTTTGACTTGGATTCCCATATGCAATCCTCCTCTATGTAGCCAGCCCAATGGACTAGGTACTGGACCCCTCATTCCTTCTTGGACATGTTGACAATGTGATCTACCTTGTATTCTTCATTATGGTCCTCAATGACATATACTGGGCTGGGATTGTATGTAGGTTGACCATTGAGCCTCTTACTAAAAGGCTTTATGCAAGAGATATTCACAACTGGGTGAATTCTCATGGAGTATGGGAGTTTCAAATGCATAGCATTGGTTCTCACCATCTTCAAAATGGTGTACAGTCTGATCTAGTGTTCCATGAGCTTCTTGGATTCCTGTGCCAAGTGGAGATTATCTGTGGAAAGGAGAATGAGGTTATTTGTATGGTACAGTGGCATGTCCAACCATTGCTTATTAGCTTGCTTCTTTATCACAATTTGCATCTTCTCTAGATTAGCACATGCTTCCATGAGGATTTTCTCCATAGTTATTGCCAACTCATTGGCAGCTGGTGCCTTGGTTGGAATACCTTCAAATCCCATTCTAGGTAAGTAGGTATAAGTCACTTCAAAAGGAGTCTTCCTGGTCAAAGCCTGTTGCTTTGAATTGTAACTGAATTGTGCAAGTACAAGCCAATTGCTCCACTCATTTTACCTTTTGTTTGTGAACATCTGGAGATACTGTGTTACACTTGCATGAATACTAGTGTGAACCAGAGATTCTCTTGAAAGGGAATGCCTCAAGAAGGAGGAGTGGAAGATAATGTCCTAAGGTGAGTGATGGATCCTTGATGTATTGGGTGGCCTTAAAGGTGGAGAAGAAATAAAGTGTTGACTCAAAAGTATAACAATGACTTATAGAAATCTGGGGTCAGAAGAGCAGTGTAAAAGGTTAGATTCTGGTAGGTCTAACTTAGGGTACATCAAGGATATTGATGGGTTTATATGTACATATACATACATAAGAGCCACAGTTCAGGGCAGGCAAAGTAAGTACTAAAGGGGAAGTGATGATGAAAGAAATGAGTTATCAATAGAATGCAATAGAATCATGAAGAATGATGACTCAGTGGAAGTACATGTATAACACACATGAGTAATCAGCCAATTAGTCTTGGTAATACAACTGTGCGTTAGTCAGTGCTAAATAGTAAGTGGGTAAGCAAGAATGAGTAATGTGAGTAAAGAAATGGCCTAAGTGGGGCTCAATGGCAAAGGACATCATAAAGGATTTGGCATAGTAAGAAGGAAAAAGATAG
>JBBPLP010000092.1:0-57628 GCA_038089875.1 Fistulinella prunicolor | reverse complement strand
GGAACTAAGTCGGAAGCCTGTGGAACAGACGCTCTACCAGGCGGCTACGAAATACTTGCCCCGGTGTACCTATAAAGTCCTCTCCACTGTCATCTCGCTCATGAACCAAAGGAGCTCCCCATGCCGCCGCTTCTTCCATATACTCAAGATTGGAAGCTACCAGACCAAGGTCTTCTTCGATTTCGAGTATCATGTTGTGGAGAATCAGACAAGACCGCATCCACATGTTTGCAAACTCAAGATCCCGTTGGTTTTGAATTTGGAAACGCATTTCTCGCAAGGATTGAAATCGGCCCTTCAACGATCCATAGAAATGTTCAGAGCGGACACGTATCTGTAGTTGAATAGGTAAGTTTATTTCAAGAATCGTTTACATACGTACCTTGGACAAATGCTGATTAAAAATCTTTTGTGTATCGGGCATCGACTCCATGCTTGACCGCTTGAAGGGGACAACGCACCATGGGAGTGATGGGTACGCAGAGTCAGCCCAGATCCATTCATCAGCTCCAAGAAAAGTCTCTGGATGGCGATAGATACGGGTGCGTGAGAACACATTGGAGTCGTGGAGGCTTCCAGGAACGCCGATCACATAGTCGACGATTCGAAGGTTGTGGGGAAGGATGATAACCTTCGGAGTCAACACCGATGGTCAGTACAGCGATCCAAGTGATAGCGTACTAATACATACCTGGGCAGATAATGAATAGCGTGACTTGCGATCATAAAATCCCTCGCCGTGCCAACCTGGCTTCTGGAAAAGGTTAAATGGCGTCCCGTCAACACATAAAAACCCCCCCCGCCACTCTGGACAGCTACGGCTCTCAACCCATCGCTTTGCCCGATCCCGTTCTTCTTGATCCTCCAACTCCATCGGATCAAAGTGGATGAAGTTGTCATGGAGTTGGAGAAGCGACACCATAACCCGTCGATAGCAATTGTAAACCGTTCCGATGGAAACACCAGCCCATTCGGCGACATCCTCCGTAGCTGCTCCATTTCCGTAGTGGCCGACTCCGTTTAAGAAAATTGCAAGCTGGACTGGTACTGGGAGTTGAGGGTTGTTGGAATTATTGCTGAAGATAGGGTGGTCTTCTATTTTATTGACGAGGCAGGCAAAAACGTCTGGATCGACACGGAGCTTGCGGCGAAACTTCTTGAAGTCATTGTTCAGGCACCATTCCTCAAGTAGCTGGAGCTGTGGAGCACGAGGGGCCTTTGTGCGAGTACTAAGGTAGCGTGATTTTTCTATCTCATCTGTCAGCGCGATGATCGTGTTTTCAAATGTCAGGATATGAGCATGATTTAGGTTAAGTCGAGCAGTAAAGCTGGCCTCAGATGTTTCCAGTAGAGACAAGAGGCTGTCCATGGTAAAGTTAGAGGACGAGGAGCTGAGGGACTCGGACATGGAATCGGTTGAGTCACCAGAAGATTGGGAGTTGGTGGAATTGGTATCGCTGTCGGAAGCATCTATGGAGTCGATGGCAGCACGGACGAGATCTTGATACCGTACAACCTGGAGGTCCATGCGAGCAGCGGCAAGATTATTCAACAGTGTCTGGCGTTCACTCAGGCGTGGCATCATGAGGGATATGGATGAATTGCTATTGATGTAGGCCTCCCGTACGATCAAAGATTAGTCGGCGCTCGAATATCAGTCGGTGCTTAAAGTCCAATTTTTGAACGTCAAAACTTCTGTGTTAAAGTCGTACTTCAAAGGAACTTTGAGGCCCACTATTATTCATAAGCCCTTCGAACAATATCTTGTCCGCAATAAGTACTGCCACTTTCCGTCAATGAAACGATATCTACATGTAACCTCTCCGGATGGCCTGACAGAGATTCTGTCAGCCTGAAATATAATCTTACGGGCCACACAAGTGGCGATGGGGCACTTGCATGGCCGGCCGAAATGCAGGACTAGTCAGCCTAGTAGTACTAGGAACCTCCAACAACGCAAATGAGATCAAGATTCATCCGACACGTCTGTCCAATCCAAATGTTCAGGAAATCCTGGAGCAGGAGTCAGATTCAAGAAGACTTTCTTGAAAAGATTTGTGACCCGTGTTAATGAATATTCGTGCACATGCAAATAACGGGGCGGGTGGGGAATTTTGGGTTCATGTGCGTGGGCAGTTTGACGATAGAGTTCAACAGATGCAGTTTATTTACGAAGACACAAGACGAAAATGTATGAAACTACGCAGACACTTGCAAACTCAACCACCCCGAGTGTCGAGTCTTTCCCTGTGAGATCATCTCCACCCCCTCCGGTTTTCTAACAGTAATGTGCCCACGAGACCGCACCTGTTTGCCTGTCTCTGGTTCCCGTCCACATTGCCGGTAACGACACTCGAAGATGTAACATAGGTCACTTCCCATCTTGCGTTGCCACTGCTGTGGGGTACCACACACTGGACACTGCACCGGAAGAGTTTGGCCCCATGGACGAAAATCTCTGTGACCCCAAAAGTATCTTGTGACTGTTGCAAGAGAGCTAGGAGCCTGGGTGAACACGTAAACGCCAGAATGTTTTCCGAGTTTCTGAGAACAGCCGAGCGAAAATGGAACTGCGGTTTGAATATCGTGTTGTTCAATGAACACGCCTTCGACGAGGGATACGATAAATGGCCAACACGCAAATGGATTCAGGCGAACCGCATCGAACGCGACGGCAGAGTTAAAACTGAGTCTAGACAGGGAATAGTTAGTAGAGGTGATCACGGCATCCAGACACCTATACTTACTGTGTGACAGCGTTGCGGAACTCCTCGAAGCTTGAGGCATTGTTCATGACAGTTCCACCAGCAAACATGATGAACAGAGATCCAGGGACAATCTTCTCAAATGGCGCAAACAGAGTCTCGAGCACTGTTGCAACAGTGCTCGCAACCTCCCTTTTCTGATGACGCGGAATTCCAATCATGAGATCACCACGATCTTCATCAGCATTAGTGGAAAGGGAAAATAGAACATTATCCCCATGCGTATCACCGATTTCAGCAGCAACCAAGGCTGCTTATTGTTCGTACTGCCTCCGCGTGGCAGCTGTGGTTAGATTGAATTCCATTTGCTTGACGACCAGCTCGCCAGAATGATGAGCGAAGTGAGGGCGTAGAAATTCGCATGGGACCACCTGGAGGGATGGTGTGGACTCGAAGGTGGATGATCACCGTTCTGGGAGTGCTAACTCCCCGTGTGGAGAACTGGAAGTCTCCAGAGATGACCTGGAACACTGGCAAGACAGGGAGGCGGCCGCGGTAGAAGCCCTACGCGCAGGTACAATGGTCGGTTGGATAGCACGAGATGATATCGAACTCACCAGATATCGAGTGACGTCGCCTGTGTATGCATCGTCCTTCCAGTGGCATGACACGCATAGGAATTTAACATCGTCCTCAAGGACCAATGCAATGTGCTCAGAAGGAACCGGGATACAATTGCGACATGCTGCACGCGAGCAACTGTCACAATTGTACAGCTCTCCGCCATCGCCACACATGTGGCAACACTGAAACATACATAGGTGACTATGCGCCGGGGAAGAATAAAGAACTCCAAGGACTTACATCGCTGTTACTCTCACTCTTTCGATCTGACGTCGCGGCCAGTATTGTTGCGAGACATGGTCTGTCCAGTATAGTCGGAACTGATGGCGAATCATCTAACGGCATAGGGTTGACGGACCGCTGTAACTGCAAGGCGGCGGCAGCAGCGCCTTGACATTCGGTGATTCTGCTGAGGGAGACGCGCGAGGCTTCTATCGCAGCAGTTTTTTTCACAGTGTCTTTTGTTCGCACCATCGTGCCGGTGCACTACTCAAGAAAGGAAGAAGTCGACATTCGATCAAGTGAACAAGGTTGGTCACGACGTACCTGAATACTAACAAGATAGAAAACAAAAAGGTGTGTGACCGGGAAGGCGATGAACGAAAAGGTAAAAAAGAAAGAAATTGAGCCACCGGCAGCCTGATCGGGGTCAATTCAATGTGAGAGATACGAAAAAATCTATTGTCTGTCCAATCCTGTCAAAGCATATGTGGTACTTTCAACGAACAAGAAATTGTTGTTATCTTTGGAAACACAAAGAGGAATAACGCGACGGTCTCCTTTGATGGATTTGAGCTCATTTTGCACGGTGCTGAAGAGGAAAGCTTCAATCTTGTGTTTTGTGAAACATCTTCGTTGAGTTGTTGTTAAAGTGTTTCAAAGACGTGATCCAGGTAGCCTGTAGCTCCTGTTCCTGGTGAGCAATCCTGGTTTCTATCACTGTAGGGGAAGACTATTATTCAAGTGGGACACTGCTAGCGCATGTCCGTCGGAACTGGCACGTTCAAGATCCTGGCAAGGGTAGGGCAGTGTAAGTCCCAATCTAGCCAGCACTTGCTACGTAATGCAGCAGAGTTCACCATCTTCTACCTACTAGTGCACACATTGATTAAGACCAAGCGTACTCGCGTTGTCTTGAAGACGAAGCTGAGCCACGCTTGCCAGTGAACGGCTGATCATCTATCCCGAGAGTTCAAGCCTAAAATGACAGTATTGGCTCTACTAGGACTCTGAGCGAGATGATCCCAGCATTGCTAATGCCTCCAATCCAGTCTCATGAAAATGCATTTCTTTGTTAATTTTGTGCCTTGGGCGATGCAAGTTTCAAGCATACGGGCGGGCGGGGATGCTGCCACTGAACGAGTGTGCAGTGTGATAAGATAACGTCACGTCACGTGGAAAGGCAATGTCGAGATCAGTTTCGAAATTAGTACTAGTAAACACTTTTCTTACCTTTGAACTTTCACGTTCAAGTAACCATGCCGGACGAGTATGACATCTGTGAGCAACCCAAAGTTTTAATGTTAGTGGCTGCTAAGCTGCCCGAATAACTCCCAGACGAAGATGACCCGGACATCATTGGCTCCGACTCCGGTTCAGACGTTATCGAAACAGAGGATGAAGAATCTGATTCTGAACCATACTCTGAGAGCGAAGAATCAGCGTTGGACGATCAATCCCACGCATCCACAGGTGCAAACGTCGATGCGGACTTCGAGTATGTGTATTACATTTTATGGGGTTACATAACACTTACTGTCTATCACAGACGTCTAATTCGGAACATCCGGACAGCTGACGACGTCTCGAGTACGGGAGTATTGCAAAGAGAGTGGGATATTCGCCTTGAAGACCAAGACGTTATGTTCCGGGATGATTTACGGGAGGCTTCTGGTATCGGCAAAAGGAAAAGGAAAAAGGTGCGAATATCTAAGTGCATTATTCTATGTGGTAAGTTATGGACGATTATACAGCGCGAACGGAGAGTCGGGCCCGTACTCTCCCAGCAGGTTCGCGCGCTCATAGGGGAGGGCAACCAGGCTTATATCGACAACAACCTTACTGAAGCAATTCGAGTAATGCAAGAAGTCATTCGTATCGAGCCCCGCGCCATTCCTGCTTGGACCGTTCTCGCACAGTGCTACGAAGATGAAAGCGAGCCCCAGAAGGCTCTTCAACTACGCATCATGGCTGCTCATCTCAGATGCGATTCAGAGGAGTGGGACCGCTTAGCTCGACAATCAAGGTAACGTTGAAATCAACGAAATGAAAATTTGTTGCTGAGAATTCGGTCAGGGACATGGAGTTTAACCAGCAGGCATTGTATTGTTACGCAAAATTGTACAGCCTCGACCCTGACAATGTGGATGCCCTGTGGGATCGAGCGAGTCTTGCTAGGGAGATGCGCGACCTCCGAACAGTAAGACATCACTGCGTCTGCTTTTTTGTTTGGTCACTGAACTTTGTTTACTAGGCCCGACATTCTCTCTTGGCGATCCTGAAGCGTTTTCCACACGACATCACAGTCCTTACTGAACTACGACCGATTCTCATCGAACTCGGTGATCTTGCTCTCTGTGCCTCCCTCTACCAAGATGCCTTAGAGTACCATCAAGCCTTAAACTCACTTGGTCATGCCCTTGACCCGTCCATTGCTGGGCAAAGTGAACAGCCGGGGTTTGGTTTTATTGAACTGCTTGTCCTCGCAGACCTTTACAATACAATGAACGAGTACGAACGGGCGATAGATACGATCCGAAAAGGGTGCCGGTGGCTTCAAGGCAGAGCAACTCAAAAGTTTTGGGACGTATGTGAAGACGACAGAGAGTATGACCTACCTGACGAAGAGGGAGTGGAGCCTGTGTATAGAACAGGGGACGTGCAGCCTGGGTGCTACCCACTGGATATAAATGCCCGCCATCGACTCGCGGTGGCTCGGATTAGAATGGGCGACACGAATGAGGGCAAGGTTAGTGACTATTCCCCCGAGAGTGGTGCTAAACTCACAAAATTTCGGGATCCCAGATACACGCCGATATCGTTTTGTCACAGGACGTGATGGATTACGCTGCTTTGTTTGGAGAAATTGCGGATGCTTATTTCGAACTCGAGATGTATTCCAACGCCGGTCAAATCTATGAAACCCTCGGTGCAGAGCCCGCGGTGAACCATATTCGCGATGTCCATCCATGATTTGCATTGATCCTAAGATAATCCTACAGACAAACAGCTTATATGTTCTTTTGCAAGTCGCCACATGCCACAGAATGCAAGGCGATATACGTGAAGCGTCAGAAGTCTACAAACAGGGTTGGATTGTCTTTCATTGGGGGCTGCTGCAAAGCGCTAATTCGACGTGAAGTCATTGATACAGACCCCTCAAATAACGATGCCAAGATGAAGCTTGCGGAGCTTTATGAGATCATGGATGAACCTAGAAAAGCACTTGAACTGGTTTATCAAGGTGCTCACGTTTTCTCGGTCACTGATTATGGTGTGGGTGACGTGCTCCCTAGTCATTGATGCTAGAAAGCGCCGCCCTGGGCAAGCAGAAGGCACGGTACTCCCTGATGCATCGTCAAGTTCTCAGGGTGGTGCTTCTTTGTTTGATGAGAAGTCTCATGTACGACCAAAAGGCAAAGGCGCCATGAAGAACGGTCGACTTACTTTGGCTGAACTGAAGGCTCTCGAGGAACAACGTGAAAAGGAGGTCTTACTCGGGTATAAAAGGATCGAAGAGTTATGGCCGAGTATCCTGAGCGCAGGGTGTAGCAATGAAGTTGTAAGGGAATGGGTACTGGAAGCTGAGAAGCTGGTAGAGATGTTCAGGGAGACACGGAATCTGTTCTTGACAAGTAGGGTAAGTACTACGTGTGTTTGTCTTCCCTGCTGGCTGACTGCATTGGTAGCACAACGAATTTAGGGGTATGTTCCCCAGGAGACGACAGCAGCGCCAAAACGAAGCCGCAGAAGAAAGAATGGTGTCGAGGTTAGAACTTATTGGTTTGTCAAGCCCTGCTTTCTCGCGTCTTCTTGTGGTTAAGCTATGCAGAACGAGACAAGCATCTACGAAAGCCGAAAGACGAGAGTCTGCAACCTGGAAGAGTCGCATCGTTCCGTGGCGTCTCCTTTGATAACTGGTTGCGTCTATTCATGCAGGTGAGGTGATCGCTCCACCTTAAAATGTGCATTTAAGGTTGTCGTCGACCACAGTATGCGTTCATCCTGACGAAACGGGGAGAGTATGAACTCGCCGATGAAGTTTTGCGTCACGTCCTAATGTCAAACGGATATCGAAGTAAAGAAAAGCAGGTTACTATCCGGCTCGCGATTATCAGTACGTATCTGTACCTCATTGTACTTGAATGCTCGGCTATATCTCAAATGGCAGCATGTGCGATGGCTGTTGAAAATTACGCCGTCGTCGTCGAACAGTGCCGGAAATTGATCAACGCGCATCAATTTAACAATGAGCCCATGCGAATACTTTTGTCTTCAGTTGCTAGCGGTTGGCGGGCCGCCGACTCGTTCATCAGTTCCACGCTGCAGAAACACATGCTGAGAGAGGTTCGGCTAAGTGATGGCGCTGTGAAAACCCCAGAACTCTTGAAATGGAATAATTCGAGCCAGCGGTATCATTTAGCGTCTGCCAAGCCGACCGCCGATGACGACGCTGTTAAAGGGGTCGATGTGCCCGAAGATGACGCCGATGATGCCGGGGACGCGGCTGACGCTGCCCATGCGGGTGACAAGAAACCCTTGTGGCTGCCAACAAAGCACAACCCGATCCCGGTCACCTTGTATGGACAACTTTGCCTTGCTGCTAAGAGTTATCAGAGCGCGATATGTAAGGTTTTTCGAGTTGAGCGGAATCGTCGAGTGTATGCTGATGGACGAGCTAGTTTATCTATTACATGGGTATGACTATTGTCAGGAGGACCCGATCATATCTCTGTGTCTCGCCATTTCGTCCTTGGGTAGAGCTATGCAGCGTCAAGCGGACAACCGCAATCACCTTATCGCTCAGGTAACATAACCCATAACCAACTTTTAGCCTGCTGATACAAGAGGTTCAGGGAATGGCATTCCTGTCGCAATATCGAGCCTCACGGAGGCGAGCTGGCGAACGTGTACTACCCGAAATTGAATTCAATTTTGGCAGAGCATTCCAGCAGCTAGGTAGGTGTTCAGGGGTCTCGCAACACGGCTTACTTATGCTTAACTCTTTATAGGATTACACACCCTTGCGGTCACTCACTATGAAAAAGTGTTACAGCTCGCCCAAGATCGGGGGGATGATGTGCGTCTGATAGCACAGCATCTACCAACGTTCTGACACGATTGCTTTACTAGGATGTTTCGGTAGCTCGGGAAGCAGCATATAATCTTTCCTTAATTTATGTGACGACTGGCGCGATTCCCCTAGCAGAAGCACTCTATCGGCGTTGGTTATCTGTATGACAACTTACACTTTGATTCTAATTGGTTCGCTTGGGGGCCAATGTCGTTCTCCATGGGAAGCCCGCTATCGCTCCGAAATATTAAAGTCTTTCTTTCACGGTAATGAAGGTACAGAAAGGCGCGCATGCGCTCGTCGTAGGAAGGGGCAAGTCAGGCCTTCACCCTTGCTCTTCCCGACAGCAAACAGGTATTGTGGTACGTACAAAAATATTGTAGGGAGTGTTCGACTCTCTCCTCTCCACTAGCATCTATGTCGTCCTCGTATAGCTAGCATAGTGTACCGGAGATTTTTCCAACCATTGGTCAAGACGGTGATAACCATGTAGTGTACCTGCTCGTACTTGCTCGTGAGTAAAGGTGACAGGATGAGCACGAGGGGAGGGTGTGCGAACGAGCACAAATCAACACACAGGCAGCTATCTGCGCGCAAGCTCGTGCGAGCACGTGCGACAACAATAGAGTGGGGAAGAGAGAGGGCAAGGGCGAGCCCTGAGGTACTCGCGTGCAAGTACCGGGAGGGCAAGGGTGACTCCACTTTCCCGGGCCCAGTTTTACAAGTTCCCCAACGAGCCGGGGCTTTTTATTGTGGATCAATGCATCCTTAAAAACTGAAAGTGAATCCTACCTCGAGGTATCTTCCCTGGTAGAGGGACCGTCATCTGGTGTGATTGGTGGACGTACGCAGTCATCGACACTGTCGCCGGTGCAACACAATTCTGCGTCAGCTACGTCAGCATCCACTCCGAGATAGCTCGATCTTACTCCTGTAACCAGGAACCTGGCCGCACGATCTACGAGCCGCGGGAAGGGCCTTACACGCCGTTGAACAAGGCAGGCACCGCGTCTGGTGACGCCTACGTTGGTGACGGCGAAAGCTGTCCTCCCGGCGCGAACTGTACCTTGAGCGCCCTCGTGAGTAATGGCGAATTGGGTATTGGAAACACGGGAGAATACTCCATTGTGCAGATACTCGAGATGATTCCCATTCTCAGTGTCCAGCGCACAACGACGATAATGGTGGACGGACGAGGTTGAAGGACGGACGTACAACGTCGCTCTCGAGGAGTTGGGCGTTCCAAACTTGCTGTATGGATGAAACTGAATTGGAAATAGGGAGGCGATGACACGAGCTGGAGGCCATCACGGTATTCGTACGTGCTATTCTGAAATGGATATACTTGGTTAAAATCAAATGGGACCTACGTGTTTCCCGGCATGTTGTATGACGTGTCTCATCGTGGCTGACCTTTTTACCCATCAGGCAAAGAAACCGGGAACTTTGTTTTGGAATTCTCGTGACTTCTTCGTGCATTCTGGGGGGGCTGATATTACGGTAAATGAACGATATCTGACGACAGTTAGATTATCATGTTGGGGACAGGTCACAACATGTTCGTGCTTGCGTGATACCGCATGGACGGTTCGTACCCCGCTCGAGCTGACCGCTGTGATGATAATTATACCAACATGGTTTTAGAGATAAGCGGACTCGTTGAGAACCTTACGCTAACCGACACCGCATTCAGGATCTCCGCCAGCTGGCTGGGGTGTAGCAGGTGACCGTCGTAAATTACATGCCACGCAGATTCCTGCCCACAGCGCACAAATTTCGGCGCTCGTAATGTTGACATGTTCGAGGGGCAGTGACGCAAGCGACATCCGCTCATGCCACAACAAGATCACGGACTGCGAGTGTGCGGCGTAAATTATGTTCTGGAACAACTGATCAAGTTCTCCCCTGCCGTTCATGAAATATGCATTTCAAAGTTGCATCACCGTGATCGATCTGCCAATCGGTGTGACAGGATACCCTGGGCCGGCGAGCGTGTTGAACTCGGCAAACATCTCGGCTCGATATCAGTATCATGGATAGTCGTCAATATTTTTTCGTTAATTGGGTTTTGGCACCTTGGTCAAACTAGCACCCAGAATGGTCAAATATATATTTTTACGCGCATACAGGGGGGTAAGCTTACCGAAGTCAAATTGGACACTGTAAGTCCCCTGTAGCAGCATTTCGAACCTCTTCACAACCTAGACCTAGACCCTACAACATACATGAAGTTTCACGCAGACATGGGGACAAGTTCACCGAGACCGGATTGGAGACCGTATCTTCTCTGTGGCAGCAGTCTCCACGGCCTAGACCTGAACCCCATGTATTAACGCTCGGGGATATAGTAGAGTTGTTGACAAACATACAAATTCCATTTTTGATCAGATATGACTCATGTGGCAGGTCCTATTGCCGACTTGGTAAAAAGTCGAGTGTCACTACCATCCCAAACACGTGTTAGGCTCGTCCAACATTGGAGTGGCTAGACTGTAATAGTACAGTTTATATGAACCCAGTGGATGGCGTGCCAGCGAATCGCCACGCTTGACCATCTGTAGACCGATTAGACTTGTAGTTTCCAGACTGATCATGTGGTGCGTGGCAAGTGGATGGGGGGATACCAGCAACTCTGGCATGATAGCGTATGGGTCTGTGAGTATACCTGTCCACCATTGTTAATAATAAACCCATCATGTTGGGTTCCATTTTCACCTTATATAACAGCCAAAGAACGAACAAAATTCCATTGGTTTGCCCTGTACAAAGGATACTTTATATGCTTGATCGGTAAAAGCGGTCTGACAGTTTGGGTTGGGCCAACTTTCAATGGATCGCCATGCTGCTCGAGCCTGACTGGCATAACTCCCCCTGTTGCTGATCACCGTTGAGCCTACCTGTTCAGCGGACAGGGCTGCCTTTTGGACGAGTATGAGTTCAGATACGTTTATTGCAAGTATCTGAGCCGAATCTAACCCCTAAGAAACGTATATGCTGTAAGCGGCAGTCCTCGCGCAGCTCTTGTATCCATCTTAAGTTCGCATCGAGTTCCAGTTAGCTTGTCCAGACTCAGAGCTGGATACAAGTGGGTGTGTAGTGGAAGGATGTTGCGTCTCTATGAACTAATCAGCAAGACAAGCTGGAGAGATCGTTCGACTCAAGAAGGGTTCCCAGTCACAGGGTAGCAACAGTATCGCGTTGAACATTTTGTCAATCACTACTCCAAAGCACGTTGATAAGAACTAGCTGAATCTAACCTGCTCTGGAACTTGCCCTTCTGTCGAGCTAATTCTAGTGGTGTGCTGAGCGGATCATCATGAGGCAGAAACGTGAGTACTAAAAGGTGGCAACTAAGTTCCTGGGTGTACGCAACTCCGCGCAACTTCTTCCCCAACACATAAAGCCGACCGGTCTACACATCGCGTTGCACGACGAACTACAACTAGTTTATCAATCCCTTCTAGAGATACCCTGCTCTTCTACCCGAATCTGCAAGCCCGGATGTCCAGAAGGACCTCGGGAATGATCGACAGGGAGATTGAGCTGCTCACGGCGCAACTCAACATCCTACAGTACCGAGAGGATGACTATGCCCGCATAGTGGAGGACATGGTTAGGCTCCAAAACTCCATCAGGGCAGAAAGAGAGGCACTGGGTTCAAGGATCGCAGACCTTGAAAGTCAGAAGCAGCCCATCAACTGGCTCCCCGTGGAACTCCTCATTGAAATATTTCTCATCCGCGTGGAAGACGAAAACGCCGACCTGGCAATCGGACTATCGTACAACTCAGCCCCCGTTCTCATCTCCCACGTATGCCACAAATGGCGCGAACTCGCCCTTGGGACGCCACGTCTCTGGTCGTTTATTTCTTACCGAACAGCTCAGTGGATACCTGAGCCGTTGTCGGTATTCTTGGAACGCGCGGGGAGCTCACCCATTTCCTTCAATTTCATTTCCAATCTCAGCGCTAGCCCTTCCGACAACTTGGACGCGTCGACGCTCGAGGCAGCCACTTCGATGAACATTGTCCAGGCTCTCTGCTGCCAGTGCCGACGCCTCCGTTCGCTTACCTTCGAATGCGGCTTCGCTAAGAGCATGGAACACATCCTAAAGCGTGTTTATGGACACCTTCGCGAGCTGGAGTCTTTAGACCTTGCCCTTAGTACCCTGGATCCTTCCTTCGAGGGAACTTCACTCCTCTCTTCTGACCTAATATCAACGGAACCAACCCGGACTCTAGTTAGTCCGACCATGCTTAGGCATCTCCGTTTGCAACAGATGCCTCTATCAGTTTTCCCTGCCTTCTTGGTTCTGACGATACACACTCTTGAACTATCCTACCCACCTAAGAAATCGCATTTAACGCGACCACACCACTTCACACTCAAGATGTCCCACCTCATCAACTTTCTAAGACATGCCCCTCAGCTCCGCGAACTTTCTTTGATCGGAGTGACCCCTATGTGGGACGTGGTCACGAGACCCTCGATGAATGGGCATGGTGCCACTGAGCCGCATAACCCGGCGGTCGTCTCTTCCGTGGAATTGCCAGAGTTGAAGCGCCTCGAGTGGAAACACGCGTACCACAGGGACGTCTTTCCATTCATGTCACTCGTAATCCTTCCCGAACTCGAACGTTGGGATCTTTTGATTGCTCAGTCGCCTACTAAACGTTTTGATGTTAGCCAATTTCGCGGTAATCATATCCATGACCAGGATTCATTTATCCAGGCTGAACCCCTCTCGAAAGTACTCACGCTCCACGCGCTCAAAGAGCTCAACGTGACCTGCCAGCACGAAGACTCTCTCAGTTCATCGCTACGTCAATTCATTCTCCCATCTCTCATTAAACTCGATATCACCTTCATCGGTCAACATTTACGCAAAGAATCAGGTTTTCCTTCCCTTCCTCGACTGGAGTCGATCCTCAGGGATCCTCGCCTTCCTCACCTTACACACCTTTCTATATCCAATTTTGACATCTCACCCGCGCATGGTCGGTCGATGCTCGGGTACATGCCCAACATTCTCTCGCTGGCGTTGGGAGCGTGCACGGGCGTTAATGTGGTGTTGGACGCATTGGCAGAGCCATACGGATGTGTACCCGTAAGGGGAGGTGTTCGTACCAGAGTGTGCGGTGTGCGCGTGTGCCCCCGATTGGAAGATCTCATCCTGTGGAGCTGCTCGGACCTTGACTTTAAAACGTTGTGGTCTACCGTGCACGCGAGGTCACGGGCTCCAGACGATGACGGAGACGAGCAGGAGGCAGACGCGCTCGAAGTGGAGGTATCAGCGGTGCTGGGTCGTAAAATACGCCCGCTCAAGAAGATGCGTAACGCGGGCACCAAGCCACCACAACAGCGTGTTGATCATAGTGGACCCTCCGCAAGCGGTTCATCAAGATCTACCCTCATCCCCATGCAGGAAGCTTTGCACCCTACCCGTCTCGCTTGCCTTCACATAGAAGACTGCCCACAAATTAGCCATCACGAAGCACTGTCGCTGGGCAGATGGGGAACAATGGTCATTTACAGATGACGAGCCCACGAGATATCACAATGGCACAGGGCGCATCCTGTTCGTACTTGGTAATTAAACGTGGATCCTGTGAGTAGTTTTCGTCACCTTGACGTTAGAACACCCTTGACCTAAACTACGTCACATCGCAGCCTGCTTGTTTCGTAGTCGGCGTTTTTGTAATGTCCGTTTTGAGACGATAAATCATCCTAATGCTGTTTTTGTTTTTGTTTTCTAAAGAAAGCACCCCTGGTCTCGTAATATACTGTTCTGGTTGTTCCGTTCCGTTCGCTTGAGATTTCCCTCGTTGAGGCTTCCTGCCTTTTTCGCTTTTTCAAAATCCAGACCCAGAAACGAGCGTTGCCGATTGGTGGGAGTGATTCGCGAACAACATTTTTATCTTATATTCGTTGGCACTGCGTGTGGAGCAGGGAACGTTATTGGCAACGTTAATTGGTTGGTTCATCCACACACTGTACATACTCAAGGTTAGATTGGGTCCGTCGGAGTGGCGTTCAAGTTGCTTGGCGGGTGAGATCCTCCAATTTTTCGCAACTAGGACCCACACATGCATGTATAAGTAAATGGTCCGACCGACGACAAAAAGCAAGTTTTGGTAAATTTCAAGACTCGTTATGCTCCGGGGTTTATTTTTCCTCCCAGGTGTGAAGTGCGTTTCACAATGCGGCTTTCAAAGGAACACCTTTCGTGTCCCAAACGCTCCCTCCCTGGGGGTGTAATCGCTATGTGAGACCGGAAAATACCATCAGTCCATGTGTTATCGTACACCCGAGCTGATTAGCACATACGTCCTGCGGGATATCTGTGGCGCAAAGTGCCTCCAACACTGCTCGACCACACCATGCTTCAAGTTTGGATACATGCTCAGGGGTGATGAGTTCCCGTGAAGATCGAGACGCATAAACCATGTGAACTGCGGCCGCCCTTATTGAGGATTGTCGTCGCATTATATCCTTTCCGACGGGTGGCGACCCTTGCAGGGCAGTGCGCGTAGATTCTGGGTCCGAGGACCTAGAAGTGGACGTGGCGGTCGGGAACACCGAAGCCGCGGCCAACGGGGGGTTCAGTGCGGGCGAGGGGTTCAAGAGACCTCGCCAACTCGCCGCAAGGTGAAAAATCCAATATGTCTCCATCTGTAAAGAAACAACACAATGTCGAGATCCCCCTGAGCCAAAGAAAGAGACTGAAAGTGAGGGTATTCACCTCGAGGGTAGTGATCTCTTGCACCGTCTCCTTCAAGTGGTCAATCAATCTCGAATTGTAATCTTGAAATGATGTCTGTCTGCCTTGGGAAGAGTAGAAACTATCAAAGTCAACTTAGCTCTGAAAAACGTCTAAACACCTCGAATGTCTGTGTACCTGTCTGTAGATGCATTCACGGCATCTGTAACAATGAGATTTGAAGCACCCACTGGCCTTGTGGATTCCAAGGCATGTCGAAGCTACTATGATGTAATTCTTTTCGAGTGTTCATAAATGCTAAAAACGTACCGTCATCACGACATCCGAGTCCGCGGGTATCTATGCCATCTTTATGTTTAGAAGAACGACACTCTGTGTTGAATTGATGGCCTCACTAGTTTACTCGTCGTGTAAGGGACTCTCCAGTGATCCCCGTTTGCGAAATCAAAGTCTAGATTTCTTGTAACCGCAATGCTGGCTTTAGGTAAAACGAGAGACCCAACCGGTAAGTCTGTCACACAACCGCACGATCCAAGCCTTGCCGAAAAACGACTAAATGATGAAAGTGGCGGAAAGAAGAGAAGCTTACCTTATGACCAACATGTCGCCTTGGAGGCACTCTCTCACCTCACGGATGAAAAAGTCCACGTTAGGTCCACCCATACCGATGCACACGACGGACACGGGGACACCCCGGTAGCGCCCTGTAACCGTCAAAAAACCCCGTTCGGAGTGTAATGAAAATGGCTTGGGGTGTGCATCAAAGTATGTCGCAATGTTTTCAGCACGAGAAAGCGAGCCAACGGTGACCTGACAAACATGATGTGAACAGGATATTCTATGTGTTAATGAGGTCAAGTGTAAAAGCTCACGATCCTATTTGCTACCTCGCCCGTTTTTATCCCGAGATGGTATACCCGTCCATCCGCGGTCTTCGGGAAGTCTGGTATAATGAAAAGATGTTGGACTAAGACGTATTAAAGTCAGAACTTACTGGCATCTATGAGTGTGTTCTTCATAAATCAGAATGGCGGAGGATCGCAGTGAGTGATCAGAACCGAGTAACGGAGCGTCGCATTCACTGAAAAGGACTGCCAGCGTGTTACACTCGTTGACTAAGCATGCCCATGTCATGTAAACGTTCCCTTGGCAAGCTACGTCTGTCACTGTAAAAACAAAGCTCGACGCTCGGACTGCGGTTCACGACGTTCAGCTCCGTCAAGGTGGGGAGATGACTTCATTTCATTTTGTTTTTCAATCTTTCCCAGGTTCTTTGTTGCAAACCTGCGGGACAAGGGTCTCACACACATGATGCAAAGTTAGGAGGGCGACTTTCAAATTTCACGGGAATTAGCATTCCCCACATTGTCAGCGTGCACAAGGGTGTGCACAATGAACCCGTCCGACTCTAATCCACGAGTACCCGCACGCCACAGTGTAGCTTCCGGAAGCGGCCTGTGCAGTGGGGCCGTTTCACGTACGCAGGTAGGAGACCACGTTCACATGGTGATTTCGCCAGGATTGGTTATTGCCACCTGGCAAATAACTCTTTATCTGGTCCTCATGCGAAGAGGGTTATGCCAAGGGGTTAATTTTGCGGTTCTTCGGAACGGAGATCGATAACGCATTCGGGTGAGGGAGGAACGTTGCTGTACGGATCGGCGTATGGTAAGAGATTCTTTCTATGGAAGCCTGGCATTGTAGGTTCTTTCACACAAGACACTGATTCCGATGAGTCAGATGTCAAACCCATCTCTTGCGAGTCTCTGGTAGATTCTACCTGATTGGCGAATGGAATGGGGCATTACGTTAGCACGCAAAACGCGCCAACGATTCCGCTATCTTCTCGAAGAGATAACCCATCTGAGTCCCTTGAGGGAAGATAGACTCCAAGTCACCGCGGACTGTGGAGCTCGTCACATAACAATGTGCCACACTGAGCGAAGCCTTTCCGCGTTTCTGCGTTATCGTTGACCTTCCACCCGTCATCTCTTCATTGCGAGAATGATGGCTGCATTCCCCCGACAGCAGGTTTTCATCATACTAATGAAGCAATGGAACCCGGTCTTGATGCCAGGCACCGTATAAGTGATGCGTTTTCGCTGCGACTCCATCTTCCGCAGGTGCGAATTACGGCGCCGCTTGAGAAATCTAACTTCTCCAAGACACTCGTTTACCGCGATTTGGATATACGGGCCCCATTCCTCAGGTGATGATTAACGGATTTGGAACCCATCCTTGTCTCTCAAATGAAGCTCGCCCAGATATTATTAATGATTAGAGCGAGATTCTGCAACGGAGATCGTCTAGTCCTCGTGCATTAAGGTGGGTCGTTGAACCTGGGCTGCGCACATACGTAATATAACGAGATCATAATTTGGCCAGAACCATGGCTTCTCCAAGGGACTGTGCGACATTAACATTGAGCACACATACACACATGCTTGCATAGGCTTCTTTAAGACGCCAACGCCGTGCACGAGCAACGAGTAACGCGGATCACTCGAGTCAGAGAAGGGGAAGAGTTAGGAATTTTCAAATTCTCATCGCTAAGATCTGCTAGGTCGAGGGTGCTGGTCCAAGGTTGACTACAGGATGGTTCCAAAGTTAAAAGAGAATGAAGAAGCAAGGGGATGAACGGAGGCGTTGAAAGCTCCACACATCTTCTGTAACGTTGTCTCCATGCTGTCGGACCTGTGCAGGATTGGTACATGGGTTGTCTGGAAACGTTATCCGCCAGTGGCCAACAACGCTGTCGCGAATGATCCCTTTGATCGGAAGCAAAAACAACACGGCGACAAAAGATTCAGATACATAATATCCCTGCGAGCGAAACTTTATACGTTTTAGGGTTGACCCTGAAGTAGATATTTGTGATAGATCAAGACTAGGTCGGTCGATAGGGCATCATGATAGATGCAGGATGCGGTCCCTTGGACGACAAGACAGAAGGGAGTCGCAGTGCATCCACTCATGTCGGAACTTTCCGGTTCGGAAATCATCCAATGCGATGCCCGTCGTCAGTGTACCATCGCATGTTCGACGGGGCCGAGCTAATGGCAGTCGGCCGCAAAATTTGCTCAACATGAGGGTCTGCTCCCGCCGCGACTCTGAATCTCTGCTGCTAGTACCCGCCGGAGAGTGAAAACTGTGCCAGCCTGTTTCCGTTGTGTGGTAATCTCTGACTTAACTACGAGCACGTTGACAAAGTCAAAAAATTTCTTTGCAGCAGCCTCCTCCGCATGCAGTGGGGATCCGGATTCCGGGCACACGTATAGCCTCACAAAATGCACGCGTCTCTAATATGGGACTTGGCACCACGTCGGCCTTCACCGTGAGTATAGCCTTCCTTGGTCAAGTCTCAGTTACACGCGTCGTGTAATTTCGGGGGTCTTGAGCGCCTGAAAAAAAGGGCCATCCCTAGAGCATCTAGCCCAAACAGGAATCCAAGATCACGGCTGGCGTAAATAGGAAACGGGATTCGACCCAAGATTCATTTGGCCTGAACGACCGGAAGGTATGGCCTGTCCTTGGAGACTCCTCGAGGCCGGAGAAGTGTCTGTGCTTTGAGTGAAGAAGCGTTCCTGTGAGCGCTCAGTTTCAATCGTGGTCCAAGCGGTGCCATAGCCGAACCCACGATCTCCGCGAATCCAATGACCAAGGTTCACTCTGCATGTATTATCAGACTTAATTCTCCAGTTGGTTTTCGTCTATCTGCCATGCTTTTATTTGCTACCGTGCCCCAACACACTCTTCCTAGAAAACTCTGGCTCCTAGCCAAGAGTTGTTCCGCATTCCCAACCCGTCCAGTTTGTTATCCGGCTGGAACTCTGCCGATCATTGACCTTCACGGCAGCCCTCCTCCTTCCAGCTTGATATATACCATCCGTTCTCCTCGAGTGCCTCCGCGCACCGTGCGTTTTCGTCGACATGCAAGGCTACAACCCGGACCTCCATGGGCAACAGCATGGTGTGGCGCAACCTTCTGGGACATTGCATGACCACGGCTCCCCTTCTGGCTCAGACGACGAAGCCGGTTATCTACTGTACCCTGAACCACACAAAATGGAGACCGGTTTTGACGGTACGCCCTCAGTTCTTCGTCATGTCGACTTTTCTTCACTTCTTTCCAGACGATTCCAATGCCGCCTTGACTTCACAGACGCTCAACGCCGATGGGACTCCTAAGCGGCCCATGAACGCATTCATGATATTTGCTCGCAGACGTCGACCACAGGTCGCCGCAGAGAATCAATCGATGCGCACGGGGGAAGTGAGCAAGATTCTCAGTCGGGAATGGAATGGAATGAGCTTGGTCAGGAATTTGCTTTTCATGACCCATCACTCATCTGATCGCCGACTTGCTGATCGTCCAGTCCGACAAACAGTTCTACCTCGATCAAGCGAAAATTCTCAAAGATAACTTCAATCAAAAGTACCCTGATTATGTGTACAAGAGGCGGCCGAACAACAGTCGGAAACGTCGGAAACCTGACCCTTCCCCTGGTGTCTCCGCAGACTATGCATCCAGTTCGGACCTTCTTGAAGATTATTCTGGAAGTACGGAATACAGTGATGTATCTCCTGTCGACGTGGCCGACGTGGAGGACCCCCGTCTCAGTGGACAGGACACTCGTTATCCAAGCATGCCCGCGGATCCTTCGGGCGGAACGTACTCGACCACTCAGTCGCGAGCATCCAGTTACCAGCCGCCAGATGCACCCTACCGTTCCCTTGGTGACACGCGAGTCTCGTATATATCTCGTCCGGGACGTGTGACGCCCGACTCTGGCGTGGCATCGTCCATCTCGTCCGTCGCTCGCGGATCCGAGCACAGTACAAACTATTATCATCCGTACTTGCCAGCGCAACAACACCACCATGGACAGTCGTCGTCGTCCTATAATTTCCCAGAATCGAGTTCTACTGGGGAAGCATGGTCTAGCGCAAGGGATGATCAGAGTCGGATGCAGATACAGGCATGGTCGCAGAACAGCCAAGACCTAGGCCCAGATGACAGGCACCGTGGGTATCCTCAGCCTGTGTCATCGCATGGCTGGGCCAGTACAGGCGCATCAGAACCACTTCCTTCATCCAGCTCCTCGGGAGCATCGACGGCTAACTTCGGTTTCCCAACGCTCAATTCACCTTTCTATCCGCCTCAGAGCGGTGCCCCGGAAGGCTTCCCACCATCTTCTGTTCAGCCTATTTCCGTCCCGTCCCAGCACTACGGAGCTGTCTCGACTATTCAAGGAAACCCGGTTTCAGGGCGATCATATCCATCCCTGCAACAAGCATACGGTTCCGGTTCGTCTTCTGCCATTGAATCATACCAGCCACAGGCGAGAACCGTTTCCCTCACCCATCATTCCGGTCAACCCGTGCCTTCTTACCCTCAGGCGCAGTCGGGTAGCCCGCCACCTCCCGCTGGATCAGGGAGTGACCCTTCGCAAGTGCGTTATTGGTCGAGGGCGAGATGAAACGCCTAGAAGCACGATCTAGAAGCAGGACATCGTCAAATAGATTTTTGGCTGTGGACAAATTCCATGACTCTGATTCCCACTCAATCACTTCCATGTCTCTATTCCTTTCCTTTTTGCTATCGTTACATTGTCGTCGCATCTCCATCGCAGCTGCTTTGCTCCTCTGTCCTCCCGTATACAACTGTATTTTAACACTCCCAGCTTTATAATCTTGCCGTCATCTGGGTTCACGGAGTTGATTTTTTTTCTCTGCTTCGATCATGAGCTGACCTTCCTAACAAGGTGTCGATCAGGCCTTCTCTTGGGTCAGGTTTGAACACAAACGACAATCAGGGCTGGAACGGCAACATGGGAACGCTCGGACGCTCGGTGTCGTTGCTCCATGGATGACGAGGAGCAGATACACGCATCATCTTCATCCTGGCCCCTCTATCCCCCCTGTCCATGTTGATAGAAGCTCGAGACCTGCCCCCATGCTAGGCTTCTTCCGTATCACATCAACGCCAAATTAAAAAAAAAAAACGGCAGCTGGGTGCGTGTAATGCGTGATCATGTGAACCCGGCTTTCGGGATCCAGAGTGGGTTGCGAGGCGAAGCATGGCCCCCAAGGGCCACAGGTCACCTGGCCCAACAAAACGGGTCGACGACACGAGGCCAAACGGAACGTTCCATTGCTGTGCGTGGCAATCGCCGAGGACCCTCTAGGACCCTCTGCTTCGGATGGATGGCGATGAGTAAGTACTCCGACGAGAATATAACAAAATAAAAATTGGAAAAATAGAAAAAGCAAAACGGCTCTGGTAACAGTCAAAAGTTCTCGAGGCGGACTCCGCGGCTGTAAAACACGTCAGTTTCGAGGCACAGGGAAAAATGGTTCTATCGCACGCGTATAATTCACTCTCCACCTCTGACTAGGGAGAAAGGGATGAGGAGCAAGGGTCGCGCCCTTCAAACAGCTCCGAAATCATCGGCGTACAAGGTGGGAGGTTCACTATGATCCATGATCCGTGTCGAGCGGGGTCCTCGTGGATGAGTCTTTTTTGTTCAATTTTGTTTAAAGGTATATTGCTTATGGTGAGGCGCGCGCGCGTATTCTTTGTCCTCCTGCGGTGAAACCGGGTAGAGCAGTGGCCCACGCCGCCTACTTGTCTTCGGATCACCTGAGAAGACGATAACACGTACGAGCCATTACACTCTTGATGATGATCGCGTTACTCACCATTACGTGCGCCAGGGTCCCCTGGGCCTGTGGCCTGGACAGCTATGGCTACAAAGCATCCATGATAGGCGGCTCGAGCGATGCTGTTACCCAAACATGCGGGCGTAACGCCACGGCAGTGAAAATCCCCAGAGGTTTGGGGCACGAGGCCAGCAATTATGGTAACCAATTGTGGTGCGGTGAATTTTTTTTTTCTGGCTGAAAATTTTGATTCCGCCGGATTGGTCAGTATTTCTGGGTGTTGATGGAGGTCGAAAGGTTCGTACTCGAGCATGGTGATGCAGCACCTATGTGCGCCACCGTTGGCGCTCCGAGGAATTATTGCGGTAAGGATATGTTGGGGCCAACAGTGCATGAGAGGAATGTGAGGAAGCACATGGTTCTATCTTGCTACGCAGGGTCGTTGAACAGCCAAGCAAGAGCAAGAGTGTGCACGCCCCTTCAACCGTGGAGTCACGCGAGTCTCAGGCATCCAGGGAACGAGCTGGGACGCGAGAAGTTGGAAAGAACAAGCGTTAGTGATGGGGAAAAAGGCCACGACCAGTGCTCAGCGCCCCGCGGGCATTCCCGTGTACCTCTGTGTCTGAATCAGGGGATCAAACACCTGTGGCATCTTCCTGAGTCAGCGGGGTCGCGAAGGGGGTACAAGAAAAAAAAGATTGCAACGTGTCATGGGGCTTTCTGTATGTAGACAATTAAATCATTGTTCGCAAGCCGCGGCTTCTCTGATGCCAACAAGAAGTGAGAGAAAAACACCGGAGAGATTTTCCAATACCATTATTTTCTGATCTTAGAATTCGACCGTGACGTCGGCCGGCAGCTCGAGCGTCCCGGAAATCATTTACAGTGAAGCTCCCCAAGACGAGGCCTGTAACACGCACCGCACGGTTGTCATTCGAACTCAAGGTGTATCTGGCGCCAGTAGTGTGTAGGTACCTCCTGGAACAAGGTTTGAGCCTTAGAGCAACAACCAGACGAGCAAACCTTATACCCGACTCCGACAGTGTCGAGGACGATGTATAAGCAATTCAATCGCTACGGCACGATTGAATGTTCGCAAGTTACCGGTGTCAGGTGCTTGCCGGAACTGCGCCATCGCCGGTGAAGCTGAGCTGGAGAAACCGTTAGGGGTTGGAGAAGTACTATGAATCTATGATACCAAAGAAAGCCAGCGCCCCGGTTTGACGGCATTAGGCAGTTGCATTTCTTTGACCAGTACCAAACGGCAGAAATTATGGTTTGTTACTATTTACGAGAGGCTTTCGAAACCGGTCAGTTGCAGAATCGAAGCCGCACGAAAAGCATGCATGACGCGATGGTTTGATGTATTAGTAATTGTACTCTCTATGACTGAGGACAACATTACGGCGCGGACATGGCTATGTTTTTGTTTTGTCTGAGTAGGGGGAATGACAGCACAGAACAAGAATATAAAAGCGCTGGGAAACCTATAATGAGATCAAGTTAAAAAACTGTGCAGATCGAGAGAATATGATGCTCACATCATGACAAGATGGGATGTTAGTCCCGAATAGACACGACAGCCTGACTGCAAACCACTATCATGCAGGTACCAGAAGGTCTCCCCACGTCCTGGCCGCAAATACCCCGGCCGTAAATACACCCACTGCTGCGAGTATGTTGATATTCCCCACCACCTTTTCTGGCGAAAATATTTCATTCCAAATAAACCTGGTGAACGCGGATTCGTTTGGGTCGGCGACAGCGCGTCGCTGTGGTGCGCCGAAGAGGGCTGGGTTTTGAGGAGGTATGCGGCGTGCCATGATGGAGGGAAGGTCAAAGTTTTTGCTTGAACGCTGAGCGTGTGACCGGAAACTCGTAAACCTATTTCGGCATTCGCCGAACGTCACCTGGAGTTACCGGGATGATTTGCGTTGGTCGTTTCACCAAGTCATCGTTCTACTAGTACCCAAGGCCTCTCCTAAAGGTAATGTATCCACATCCGATGCAATTACTGAGATTGATCAGCGACCAGTCATGGAACTAAATGACAAGGTCTCCTAATGACCTCATGATTTGAATCTATTGACCCCCGCTGCGCATTGCGTCATAAAGAGGGAGAGGGTGTTGAGATCTGTAACGGACCTCCTTGATCATCTCTCGACTTCTATTCACCATGTTCGTCGGTGCACTATCAATCGCAACTTTCGCTTTCATCTCCGTCGTACTTGCAGAAGGGAACACTTTTCTCAATGGCCTCTTACAGGCTCTCAATGCGACCGGTCTCGATCAACTGGCCAATGATACGGCATCCCTGAACAGCACCACGACTGGTCGATCTGTGCTCAACCAACTGTCTTGCGGAAATCACACTATCTTTGCCCCAACGGATAGCGCTCGTGAGTCGCTCTCGAAAAGACCATGCGATTCTTCTTATAAATTTTCAAGTGTCCGGCGTCAACTCCTCCCTCATCAACAACCAGACGTCCTTGGCAGATCTTGTTGCGTATCACATCGTCTCGGGTAACTTTGTCAACCAGACGCAAACGTATCCCAATGTGACAATTGGGCGCACTCTACTTAACGACTCGGCCCTTGTCACGCTCGAAGGAAATGAGTCACAAGTTCTCGTGTGGTCCAAGTATGATAATGGCACGCTTTTCGTTCAGAACCAAGGGTAACACTTGCTGCGCTCTATTTGTTCTCTCTAACTCCTCTAATTTCAGGACAAATATCACGGTCGTTAATGCGACAACTTACAACAACACCGCCATCTTAGCAATCAATACTGTGCTGATTCCTCCGCCTAATGTTTCTGCTGTTTTGAGCAATGCGTCGTATAACCTTACAACTGTCGCGGGCATTCTGCAGTCTACGACTTTCCAAAATGGTTCCTCGCTCCTCGACTTATTAGGCTCGGCGCACGGTATCACCGTGTTTGCACCAAATAATGCGGGCGTACAAGCAGCACAGAGCACTCTATCTGGTCTTTCGGGGAACACAACAGCGCTTAAAAATGTCCTTTCCAATCACGTGCGTCATTCCTTTCGTGTTGTCAGTTAACAACTGATTGATGGCCATAAATAGGTCATCAACGGAACAACAATTTACTCGACCCAAATATCAAACAAGACCACTTTAATATCGGCAGGTGGTCAGGTCTACAGTTTCTCGACCAATTCTACGGGTCTTTTCGTCTCTGTTGGAGGGTCCAACACGGTCCAGATCGTGCAAACGAACGTATTGACATCAAACGGTGTTATTCACATCGTGAATGGCGTGATGCTCGACACAAATTCAAATGCTGCAGCCGCCAGTTCTGCGTAAGCTACACCGTTACAATCGATTTTTGTCATAGTATGCTTATTATACGACCAACAGTTTTGCGGCTGCGACATCCATCGCCGCTCAGACTAGAACTCAGACTGGTCCTATCGCTTCGACGACCTCGGTGCATACATCAGCAGCGAAAACTAGATCCAACAATTGGAGGTCAGGGTGGTTGACGGGGATGGCTGTCGGGTTTATGCGACTCGTTTGAAGAAGAATGAGGAAGATTTACTACTTGCATTTTGCATCGTGTGATCTAACAGTAATAGTTTTTTGATTGTTTGTCTCGTTGTATTGATAGCACTTTTATTTTCTATGTACCGTTTATGCATAATGTATCCAAGTAGCACTCTGCTTCGAGGTGGAGGTCCGGACCGGGAAGTTCAGATCTGATATGAGACATTGAATTCGGTGGTGTGACATTCTGGAATGGCGCGCGTCGAGCTGTGGCGGTTGTAACATAATTACAAGTTGTAGTTATCAAGTCTTCTTCGTTTCCCTCCACACCCTGCGAACCAGCATTTGGGTTTCAAGTGACCATCTCGTGTCTTGACGACCACCTTGTCTTGGCCCTCTCGAGGAATTCGTATCTAGTACGCAGGACAACGTTGAACTGCCTTCTAATAGGGCCAGGGGCGTTCTCACAATATGAAGCATCTGTCGCTGAAAGACGTACTCTTGCCGCAGCCGCCCAGCTTCGTCAAGAAACAACTATACGAGGTCCACGAGGTGCTTGGGACGGGCACATTTGGAAAGGTCGTGGTGAGTCAAGCAATACATATGCCGGCGGGGTTAGCTCGGCGGTCCTGCATCATGGCCCACGAAGGATGTTAAATCTCGGCAACTGACTCTTTGTCTTTTCCCCTTATTATCACGCTTGGTACAGAAAGCAACCTGGCATGTCACGCCCGACCAGGTCGACATCGCTCGGCAGGGTGCGCCCGCATCTTCCACTCCGAGCCCCGTTGAGCCACCCCACGGTCACTCGACGATCCCCCTTTTCAATGTGGCCTTGCATCACCGCTCCTCAGGCTTCTCTTCACCAAAACTGCGCGCCGTGATCACCAAGGAAGTCGCTCTCAAGGTGATCCCGAAGAAGAAAGTCAAGGGGAACGAAGAAGCTGTGTGGGGCGAGATGGAAGTCTTGAAAGGTCTTGATCATCCCAACATTGTCCGTCCTTTTCCATTTCACCGTTTCCTTTGCTCCCTGTCTTGAGACATGCTGATTTGGTCGTCATGCCGCTCTTTTTTTAGGTGAAGTTTTATGATTGGTTCGAGTCGAGGAGTAAATATTATCTCTCTTTCGAGCTTGCCACTGGTGGCGAGCTCTTCGAGCGGATACTACAGAGAGGTAAATTTACAGAGAAAGATGCTGTCTCCGTTATCCGGTTCGTCCGTTGGTTCGGGTGTGCGTCATAGCCTCGTGGTCTAACTCCATGCGTTAGGTCTATATTATCAGGGGTGAAATACCTCCACGAGCACGACATCGTTCACCGTGATCTCAAGTAGGCCCATCTGTTTGACTCTTTTCGTCATGTTTTAACCTGGCTATCCTAGACCCGAAAATATTCTCTACCGAACAAGAGACCCGAACAGCGACGTTGTTATCGCCGATTTTGGAATGTTTGTCTATGTCCCCTCTGTGCTGGAGAGCCCCTCATGAAGGGATGAATTGACAGCGCCAAACACCTACACTCTCCGGAAGAGCAGTTGCATTCCTTGGCGGGTAGCTTCGGCTACGTCGCGCCCGAAGTGCTGAACAAGGCGGGCCATAGCAAGGCTGTTGACGTATGGTCGACGGGGTAAGCGTCGCATTATCACTATTTGACTGCGCAAGTATCTTGACGCCCCCGGTATCCTGCAGGGTCATCACGTACGTCTTGTTGTGTGGCTATTCGCCCTTTAGAGCGGAAGACACGAAAGAAATGGTCCGCGAGACCACGGAGGCTAGGATCGAGTTCCATGAGCGCTATTGGAGCAAGATATCCGATGAAGGTGGGATATCGGACACCTTGCCTGGCTTGTTCCTCCATTACTGACCAAGTGCACCAGCCAAACTCTTCATTAAACTCTTGCTCCACTCGAACCCGACGCAACGACCGACGGCACAGGAAGCCTACAATAATCACGTGAGTCTCGTTCATTTGCGCTGGCGTGGTTCAAAATAATAAGATGGGCGTCCAGTGGCTAACAGCACACGAGGCGTCGACGGAACACGACGTCGCTGTTGGCTTGCGTGAACACTTTGACGCCAAAAGGAGGTGGCGCTCCGCTATCGCCTCTGCACGCGCCATACATCGCTTTGGCAAGCACTCTAGGGCATCGAGCGCGTCGAGCTCTGCCAGTGGAGGGTGGGGCAGGGATCATCTCCAGTCCGAAGCCGAAGTGGTTAGCAGCGATGCACCCTCAGGCTCTCATGACGAGAGCCCAAGCGACGCGTCAGAGTCGTTCACGAAGCTGAGTCTCGGCAGCTCTGAGTTGGGGGGCATCAACCTCACGGTTACGGGGCCCGATGAGGGTGAGACGGAGGACAAGGGTAAGGCGGTAGGTTCTTCTTCTGTGAACGATTCCTTGACTGGTGCCAGTGAGCCCGACTTAATGGACGGAGCTGATGATGACAAGTTGTCGAATGTGCATGCGTCGAGTCAGGCGGGGCCGAGCTCAGGCCAGTTGGCGGAATCGGTGGTGGCGACAAGTTCAGAGCCGGTTATTGTCGAGGACCCGTTGGTGGATCGCGCGGGCACCCCTCACTCCCAATCTGCGGCGAGCGACGACTCGGATCCTAACATCCCGGGCAGTTTTCACTTGTCAAAGAGGGAGAAGGAGAGGACCTGGCGGGGGGCCGCGAGCCCGAAGACATGGCCCATGGCTTTCAAGAAGTTTGGATTATTTGCTAGTTGAATCCCGTTGAGTCTGATGATCTAGTACCTATGTATGCTTGGCTTCCGGATATTATGTATAACTTGATTAGGCTACTATGACATTCTCCGATACCCCCTGCCGTTGCGTGTCTTCCCACAGAGATATGGCATGGCATCACGTCGCTACGACGAATGAGAGAGTAATGAGAGTAATCCATGTACGTGCATCGTGCGGGTTGCAAGTTTCGGTTGGTACTCACTCCACGGAGCGGACTGGATTCGTGCCAAAACTAAACGTAAACCGAATCAGTTCAACTACGGCACTGCGTTACTTGAACTGCGTCGTGATGAAAGCGGTGTTCGACTAGTTATCTCCGTTTTCTACACCCTCGGGCAATGGCAGACCCAAGACGGGTCCTGGTCATCGGCGGAGGCCCCTGTGGCCTTGTGACCTTGCGAAACCTCCTCGAACGGGGCGAGTTCGACGTCGTGCAACTGGTGGAACGGCGCGACAACATCGGGGGCGTCTGGTGAGTCACTCGTTCCATCATCGTCGAACCTGGTCGAGTCTGACGAGCGCGTCACCATGTGCATGTTCATCGCAACCATGATACACTAGGTATCAACCTCCTCCGAATTCCCAGAGAGACGTTCTTGAGAACAACGGACATCCTCTCAACGGTCGACGCCCGGACTGGCCTTCGCCAGCGTACCCCGGTTTGATCGGCAACGCGATCCCTGAGTTTCTCTCCTTCTCTGGCAACCCGTTCCCTGCACCGCCCAGAAAAGACCAGCCGTTCCCTACGCTCCGCGAGACCTACGAGTACCTCGCCGCGTTTGCGCGTCCTCTGTTCGAACGCGGAACGATCAGGCTCCATCATGAGGTGGTCGATCTGGCCGAAGTCCCAGCGGAGGAAGGTGGTGGATGGAGGGTCGTCATGACCGACTGGAGCCAGGGCGGGCATGGTGTCACGAAGGAAGAACAATGGGACGCGGTCGTCGTCACGACGGTGTGGTACGACAATGAACATTACCCGGCCGTTGAGGGTCTCGACGACATCATGCGGACAGGGCGAGTTCGACATGCAAAGACATGGAGAGGTCCAGCTGGCTACGAGAGCAAGGTGTGTATCTGTGTTTGATCGACGGACGTTCGCGAACTGAACCTCTCGTCTTGACTCCTTTTTGTCGGGCCGTTGTCTGCTCGACAGCGCGTCGTCGTCATAGGCAACGCCAATTCGTCCAACGAGATGGCGGCTCAGCTCGCACCGGTCGCTCAGCGTCCCGTATACCGTTCGACACGCCGGGTATCCATATACCCGTCCCTCCCCGACGACCGCATCCAAGATGTTGGCCCCGTCCTACGTTATTCCCGGACTGCACACGACAAGATCATCGTTCATCTGCAAGACAGGACCATCGACGACGTCGACTACGTCTTATTCGGCACTGGGTATTTCCCCGAGGTGTCTTACCTCCGGGTTTTAGATCCGGCCGTGCCGACCCCGAACTCGGAGGTGTCACGCTCATTGGTCCGTCTCACCGATGGGTCGCGCGTCCAGCCCGCTCGCATTCCTTTGCTCTACCGACACATCTTATACGCCCACAACACCTCGCTGGCGTTCATCGGCGCCCTGATATCCTTTATACCCTTTGCGATGGCAGACCTCACGAGCACGTGGCTCGCGTTGGCGTGGTCAGGGTCCCCACGCCGGATCGCGATACCCTCCACCGTCGAGGAGAGGTTGGCGGACGAACGCGCGCGACTGGAGACTCTCCACGAGCTCCGATCGATGACGGACAACCCGTCTGATCTCGTCTCATTTCACTTTCTCCACCGCTATGAATTACCGTACGCCAAGGACGTGCGCGCGGAGATCACGCAGGCGGCACCGGAGTTCGGAGACGTCCTCGCGCTGTGGGACGACGAGCAGGACGCGAGGCGTTTCGCAATGTATGGGACCAAGTTGGACAGCCTACATCTCGCCGCACAGACCCTCCCAAAGTTGTAAACTATTCATGCGATTACGAACCCCACTAGACAACAATGATGTGTGTATGTAAGACCCTGAGGCGGCTCCAGAGTTTCGGTCCATCTTATGTATTTAGCAGCACTCGCGAACACGCGCGTACACGAACAGGGTGTCATGTAAATGTATCGATTACACAGAGAGAGCTCCAAACATGTCTTCTTTCGGAACACGCGTCGAAAAAAAACGTGGACAAACGAAAAAAACATGGGGATACCCAAAACGCGTCGCTTTATCGTACTATGCACAAGTGTATATATGTAAGGTATGTAATGGTATCATCAATCGGGTTGCAAGAGGGTGTGGTGTATGGTAAGAAGAAAAAGGGAGAGGGGGTTACTCACAAAATAGAAAAGAAAACAAGAATGAGAGGGTCAATCCCTCAGAAAGCGTCGCCAACAAACAAACAAGAAAAGAGATAGAGAATAGGCAAGATGGGCCATTTTAGAGGAGAGGACAAACACGGAGCGAGACAGCGCAACAGCCGCATCGTACAGAAAGCAATGGTCGCAAAACAAACAAGGACACACATACACACTTTGGAGCAGGCCAATACCACGCGCCGCTGTCATCATGTTTTTGGTAGTGATATCGTAGACGTTTGTACGTTCGACACGCCGTTGGGAGGTCGCGCTTGCGTCGTCTTCTTGAGTTGTTGTTCCATCTTGATGCGCTGTTTCCGGACGTCGTCGTCCTTGAGCTTCACGTTCGCGGCGAGCACGAGCAGCTCCGTCGCTGAGGGCAGACATGCAGGAGGCGGGCGAGCAAGGCGAGCCAATGCCGCTTCTTCCGTCGTCGCCTGCAGCAAAAGATGGCGGACGCAGTTGACGATAACCAGACCGACACGGAACAAGAACGGTATGCCTACGGGGTCGGACCGTCAGTATTGCAGGACATCTCACAAAATCTGACAAGGCAACTCACCATCGTACAGAAATATGTCCCACACTCGGTGCAGGACCTCCACAGAAAGGCTCCCGACGAACAAGGTGGAGAACCTGGAAACGTACCCATTTGAGAAACAGCTCCTGAACACCATTAAGAAAAGGTACCCACCATGGTCGTGTGATGCTCGCAGGGGATATCGACAGCTGCACATATAATTTCTTCGTGAGCACAGGATCGATGGCTTCGAGCGCCCTACTAAACAGAGACGCGTCGATCTCGACCTGAACGCTGTTCGTCGCAAAGTAACTACGCAGGTGCGCATCCATCATCGAAGCAAAAATCCAAAAAGCATCCTCCTCAGGCGCAAGCAGCAACAAGTGGCCAGCGATAAACGTCAGCCCTAGTTCAAAGATGAGCCCCGGCGTGTCGACGTACAAAAAAACACTCACCACAACTATATTGGATGTCGGGCACCATACTGAGATACGCCTGGAGAAGCGAAGCAACGGGCCCATGCGCCGTATGAAGCTGGGGCTGATCAGGAAATCCCTCCGCAGCGTCCCTTTCAATCTCTGCAAACGCAGGCACGAGCGCTCTATTGCCCAACTTGGCATACACCCCGGGCAACGCGCGTGCCTTGCTATCGGTGAGATGACACCAAACGAGGTAACGAACCGACGACGGTACGCCTTCTTGCAGCAACTTTCTTACTTTCTTGTTCTTCCGGGCTTGCGACGGTGGGACGGCAGGGAACAAGGCCATCCATTTCAGTTCTCGTTGTCGATGTGCGTCAATAGATTCGGCAGACTCTGGGAGAGGAACAGGAGGAACAGGCGCAGGTGCAGAAGGGGCCAATGGCGACTTTGGCGGCGCGGAATGCGTCGACGCCGTGTCGCCAAAGGTAGGAGATACGTCGGGCTTGCCAACCTCGACATCACGGGCCGTCAACGTCGACTCCTGACTAGCCCTGCCCGCCGCCACAGGTATAGAAGGCTTGACGAGCTCGAAGTCCATGTCTTGCACTTGCACCGTCTCGTTTTCCTCGCTCCGTCCAAACGATACTATGCTGACAGCATCGTCCATCTTGGATCGTATGCTGGCCTTTATTCTCAACGCTGGAAGGCTGAGTTTGGTCCGGAGGGTGTGCTCTTGGGCTTGGGCGAGCGGCGACGATCGTGCGCTTTGCGATATACCCTCCAAGATGGGCGGAGGCGAGACCAACGGCCCTGAGTCGCTCGAGTCGGAGCTTTTTCGCCGCAGCCCCTCGATCGAGCCGTTGCGATGAGCCACGTCAAACGATTCCTGTCGCCCTGACATCAACGCGTGCGGTGACACAGTCCGACGTGGGTGTGACGACGACACCGATGTTCTGCCCGTCAGCGCATAAGGTCCTGGTCCCGGGCCAAATGTAGGCGACGCATCTATCTCTCTATCTGAGCCATTCGCAAACGGCGAGCTCACAACCGGGCTCGACAGCGTCCCATTCGTGTATGCAACCTGCGTCGCGTCGACCATCTGCGGAGAGTGCATCAGAGGTTCTTGCGTAAACGGACTTGATGGTATTTTGATCTGCGCGCTCAGACTGGGCGATTGTACGACAGGAGACGCTAAATAGCGATCGGACTCGCGGTTTCCATTGTTGTGATGCAGAATGAGTGGCGACGGAGTTTGTCGCGCCATCAACGCAGGCGGGAGAGACGCTTTGCGCGGTGGTAGAGCGTTGACAAGGCTAGCTTCCTGCACCTTACTTCCAGGTTCCTCCAAACTAGACGACCAATTCGTCATGGGTATTCACACACCAAGAGGGACGAGACACACCTTTTCTCCAGCGGCGAAGAGCCAGCGACTTGAGCACCAAACGCAGAAAACGATCTCGAGCGTGGCCGAGCAGCGCCAACCTGGGGTACAAATCTCTCTCTCGGAATCGGCAAAGGCGACGACAACGGGGCCGCATCGAATCCTTGAACACCCCCGTTCGGAGCGCCAGCAACCGTCGTCGTCGACCGTTTGGGCAGTCGCAGCGGAGACGACGATGCGTCCCTCATACTCATGCTCGGTAGACCAGGCTCGTCCATCGGCCCATCATCCACCCCACCTCTACGTACAGGCGCAGAAACAGTCGCTGCTCTCATAGGTATCACGCCTCCCGTCGGATAAATCATCCCTCTGCCGCCGCCGCCGCCGCCCGCTTTCATCGGTGGGCCGGTAGACAGCGGGGGGAACGGGTCCAGCGAAAACAGGATCGGTACGGGCCCCCCGCTCACGTTCAAGTCGGGCTGGCAGCGCGCGAACAGCGTCATCGGTAGTCGTCTTGACGGGCCTTGGGACGTCGTGATCGACACGTTGCGAAGTTGGTGAAGGATGCGTGTCGAATAAAACGTGGTCCCGGGCGGAGTGGGTGGGACTCCCATGTTCCCCGACCCGAGTCCTGAAGGCGCCGCCGGATAAGAGTACAGCTGGGAGGCCGCCCGTCCGTACATGGGCCCCTGCGATTGATGAACTGGCTTGGGCGCGTTCGGGTGTGGCAGGAACATGGACGTCCGCGCAAAGGGATGCGGTGACTTGCTCGGTAGGGGGCGCGGTCTTAAAAAAGGACTCTTCTCTTCCGGTTGTTCTGCTGGAGGTGTCCTTGTGGCGTCCGCGGGAACCGTTGTCGGGTCCCCGCTTGTGGCCTGCGTGGACGGTGTAGGCAAGGGAGACGCTATCTCAGTTGCTAAAGTCGGCTCGTTGGATGCAGCGCTGACGCCAGGTACATGTCCCTCTTCGTCGTCCACGACGATCGCACGTGCACGCGGCTCCTCGATCGGTAGCGAATCAGTGGCAGGCGCAGTAGTGCTTGACGACGGAACACCTGCGGTCTCCAACCTCGCCCTAAGCGTAGAGGCCACTCCCCCACCATCGATTGGCGACTTGAGGGGTCCTTCCACAGACGACGACATCATCGACTTGCCCGATTTGTTGCTATACCTCCGCCCGTGATCTTGATCCGATGATCCATCCTCAAATTCCGTGAACCTCGACGAATGCGGCGATCCAAACGTCGTATGCAGCAGCGGCGACAGCGCCATGTTCGCACCCAGAAGCGTCACTTGTCTGTTCACTTCGACTTCCTGGCCTTGTTCGTCGTCTTCCTCCGCCGCCTCGACCTCGATGTTCAACCCAACATAACCACTCTCTTGTTCCGTGGATCCATGCGTCACTTGTTGCTCTCTCTCCCCGTGATCATCACCATGCATATACCCATCGTGAACGATCCTCAGCCGCGATTCCGTCCGCACAGGGACATGCATCGGTACAGCCGGGAACTGGGCCGTCAATGGCAACACATGTCTTGCATGGGTCGAATCATCCGACGCCGACCGCGTCAACGAAGGGCGCGCGAACTGCATCGTGGAAGAGACAGCGCTCGACGAACTCTCATAGCTGGGCCTTGGAAAACCATTTGTCCCATCACTGCTGCCAGTGCTTGGAGCTGTATCAATGCTCGGCCGATCGATCGGAATAGGCATAGGGGGTGCATTGACCCGTGCTCTCGACGACGCCTTGGAGGCACCCGAAGCTTTGGACATAACCGAGCCATGCCTTGAAGCCACGGAAAATCGCTTGGACGCGAGAGAGTACCGCGAGTACCGGTAGTCGTCGTAGATGTCGTCCCAGTAACCACCGTCTTCCTCGTCTTCTTCCTCACTTCCGCTTTCACCTTCTTCTGTGGTTTGATGGTGCCCGTTCGGATCCTGAGCGCCGATAGGTAACGTCGGCGAATAACGCGTCCATGCCAACGCAGTCGTGCCGCCGTTCTCACCAGAGATATGAGATACGATCCCGTTGGCACACGCCCCGATATCGCCCGCACCCGACTCGGTCTCATTTTCACCACTTGTCTTCTTCGCCTTTTCAGCATCGTGCCCATGTGCTTCACGTTCAGGCTCCTCATGGCCCAATGCGCTCATCAACGACAACCCAATCCCCAGTTCACCATCAGAATGCGCGTCCTCCTCTTCCTTCTCCCGCTTCCTTGTCTTCTCATCCTCGCCCACCCTCATCCCTCGCTGATCCTCCCCCTCACCTAAGCGACGTGCACGCTCCTCATCCTCCGAATGGCTGCTAAAGCCCATCTCATCCCCATCCGCCTCATCCGCTGAGTCGTCTAACCGTTGACGGAATGCATCGAGCGTCGACAAACGTGTTGTATTCCCTTCTTCCGTCTCGTCCCACGTCCTGTCACCTTCCCCAACGCCATTCACAATCCTATCGCCATCGCGCCGTCCATGCTGACCATCCGCATACACCGTCGATGGTGGTAAAGACGACGAGAGCGCCGTTAATGGTGACGTCCGCCCATTGGCAGCGGCCGTCGCAGCAGTTCCCATCGTGGGGAGAGTACCCGGCACAGGCGGCAACGGGAAACTCGGCGGCGGCGAAAGAGGTATATTGGATAATGGACCGACACCATAAGGAGACATAGATGGAGGTGTTGTGCGCACGTTGGGTGACACAGGGACGTTATCATTGCCCGCGTAGGGGCTAGCCAGGGCGAGGGACGGTGTCGAACTGTAAGGGCTCGGAGCAGACGTATACGGATTTGGGCTATTTTGGCCTGATCCAGGTGGAAACGTGTATTGGGATGGGGCAATAGACCCATGTGGGAAGGCTGGCGAACGGAAACCTGGCGACAAAGAACCTGAACACGCAAATGGGTTCAGGGTAAGTCAAATGATGACGAAACATTACGACAGAAAACAAGGGACGAACCTGGAAGACCAGGGGAACGCTGTCCAGGCGCTAGCGAACTTGGTAAACCGGGTGACAGCGACCCAGGAATGCCGAGGGACGACGACGTTGGGGGCCGCGCTACGAGAGACCCAGAGAACAACGGACTAGGCAATGCAGGAGAACTGGTTGTAGACCGTGGACTTTCCGCAGACGCCACTGAAGACTTGCCGAATGGGGAAGATGGAGAGAAACCAGGGGATGGTGGAAGTCTGGGTGACTTGCTTATTCGCAATGGCGCGACCACGGGGGAGGACGTGCTATTCCTATCATTCCTATCATTACCTATTCCCAAAGGCGGCGGAACGAGCACAAAGCCAGTTGGCGTTCCCGGCTTCGTGCCGAGCTTGCCCATGTCGAATCGCTTTGTCTCCAACTCCGAGATTGACCCAACAGAGCCGAATGATGCAGTGAGAGAATCGTGACCATACGTCGAGCTGGACGCAAAGGATGTGCCCGACGTCGAGGTAGACGTTGATATTGAAGTCGAAGTTGATGTTGATGTTGAAAGCATCGTATTTGAGGCCGATGCTAAGACGGATGGAGTTGTTGGTAACATTGTGTCAGACACCGCGACTGAGGTAGACGGCAGCTTGCGTGACTCCGATTGGGCGCCATTCGCTTGGTCAACAATGCCGTTATCGGGCTGCCCGGGGACATCCTTCTCTGTCTCGTCTGAATTGATGGTGTAAAATGACCCGTTTCTGGACCTCGTCCTCCCTGCAGGTCCGTCTCCAGCCGAGTAAACGGAGGTAGCAGTCGACGCTTCCGAGTAAACGGATGCCGACCCCACCGAAAAAATGGAAGCACCTGAGATTGACGTAGTCATCTCTGGGGTTTTGGCATGCGAGGATTTGACACTCGAGCGAGCATCTTTGGTGACAGACGTGTGCGAAGTGCCGGCCACAGCATGACTGCGAGAGTCAGTTCTAGACTGATCGTGGCGTGTATAAGGGGTAGAATATGACTGCATGTGTGTATGCGATTTGGAATAGGAGGGAGAGGGACTCCGCTTTGCCCTAGATCCTGGCCTCGAGCTCGACGGGGATTCCGACGTATGCCGTGACCTTTCTCCAGAGAATTCCGCTCTTGAGCCGTTTCCCTCCACCAAAGAGATGGACGTTCTGCTCTCCGATCCGCCGGTACCGACAGTGACGCTGCCCCTCTTTGCCATAACGGGCTTCTTCAGCTTGCCGTGAAACCGCACGTCTTTCCCAGAGAATCGGCCAACGACCCCTTCGCAGTGACCCTGAATGTCAAAAATAGCGCATCAGCCTTGAATCGAAAATTGCAATGGGGACGCGCATCAGAGGCAGAGCAAGCCGCCCGTGAATGCAAAGTAGACTACGCACCAGATAGACGCCGGGTTCGGGTAACTGCATCAACACGGTAATCTCGTCGTCCTGCAAAATAGAAACATGTCAGCATCGCACGGACAGATTTCGATACCATGCGTTCCGCGGCAGCGTGGTCCGACCCAACAGAGAAGCATCCCCATACGCGTGCCCACACCCAACACGCGCGACGTTTCGCCACAAAGTCGTGGACGGAAGGCCGCCGATGTGACCATCCCATCAGGCACAGCGACCAAACCGTCCCACCGGTGTGACTACCATCACTGCGGCACGATCACTGACCCACGTGAATGATAGTCTCCCAGCTGAACGGGCGTCGTCGCGGGCAAGAAGCCATGGACGCCTCGGGTCACCAAGGTCGTGCACCAGCCACCCGCTTTGGACGCGAACTCGGGAACTGCGATCGTGCCAGGACCCACCGCGCGGCACGAGGACACGAACGAACTGAACTCGCCTTTAAAAACATCAAATCCTCGCCCATCTCTTGGGCAATACAATCCACGATCGCAGTACATTTGCCAATACCGCCTTTTGCTGCGAACCGCGTCCACCGTGCGAGCTCGTGCGCGTCCATGCCGGAATGGTCAGATAGTCGAGACGGCGATTCCTAACGACGTCCAGTGAGATCAATGGAGGAAGATGGCGTTGGATGTGTGACGTACGGTGAAAAGCCTCGTGGAACGGTCGACGATGGAAAAGACGAACGCGGGACGGAAGGTGGGACGAACACGGGCGGCGTGGTAACGTGATAGCTTGCGATAGTCGCGACCGAGGACGCCCCGAAATGACGGGCACTCGAACTTGTTCTACCAATCACCCAAAGTGCGGAGGCCGCGGCAAAGGAAATGGGTGGATGTGACTAACAAAAATCAGCAATGAAACGGAGAGCGGAATGGAGAACGAAAAAGTGCAAGAGATGCACGACGCAGCGTGTCGCATCGAAGAAATTAAAAAAGACACCCCTCGTCCGGTGGGTGCTCGAGATCCGCAGACCCCTCCAAGGAGACTCGACATGACGGTGCGAGACAACTCACCGGGGGAAACTGGACAAGAGACGATAATAGGCGTGTAGGTAGAGTCGAAGAGACTCACGTGAGTCTGCTCCACTCCCCATTACAGAACGGTGGCGCACTTTTACAAAGTTACGCTCTCATCAGACTCAGCGATCCGAACTTCTTAGACTCCACGCTCCTGCCGCTTCTCTCCATTCCCGGTCCTGAAAATTGAGTGGCAGTGTCACAAGATGAAAGTGAGCACATGGCTACAGGCAGATTGCCGGCGGGACAGCCTTCAGAAACGTACCACCACTGGATGTTGTAATGTAAATACTGCAAGATTCATATACATACACTTGTCGATCAAATGCAACGAGAAAGAGGAAAAAGTGCGATAGAAATGACACATATGGCATGATGTAGAAAATAAAGTCATCAGAGTCAGGATACACTAAAGATTCACTTAAGATGTATATCATGGAAAGAAAGAAGAGATTTTTTGTGTTTTTTTTTTCTTCATCATGGCGCCGAATTCGCCCCTTCCTCTCTCGCCGACTCCTCTTGGTATGGGAACGCATGACCGACTCGATCCCTGCGAACATGCCATCCAAACATATACTCCTCAAACGGACTCTCCTCATCAATAGGAATCCGATTACCCATCCCCATAGGTCGAGGTGGTGGCGCAGACACCGATGACGACGATGACGACGGCGACGAGCGCGACGTCTCCACATTAAACAACGCATTATACATGCGAACGTTCCTCCAGTCCCTCGAAGGCTCTGTCGAACTTGACATCATCGCTGGTGGATGCACGTTTCCGTGCATATCAAAACTGGGCTGTTGTTGTGGGGCAGGTGGCGGCGGCGGTGGCGGCAGTGACGGCGCGGGCCCACCTCCACCAACGAACGTGCCAGAAGATGGCGTCACAAACGGGAACACGGTCTCTCTCCGCTGCATCATCTGCGTGTCGAGAAACAACGGTCCGACCATCGAGCGACGACCACTCGGCTCTTGCCTTGCACCAGGACCGCTAAGAACCCCATTCGTACTCGAGTTCGTACTCATGCTCGAGTCTGAACCCTGTCCACGCAACGACACGAACCCGGGTCCGTCCGTCCCACTCACGCCAACGCCAGCCGACGGACGAAAGGAAGACGATCCAGGTTGACTCGTAGGCGGTATCCGGAAGTGGTAGGACACGTCGTGCGAAGGAAACGGCGGTACATACGCATCATGATAATTATGCGCATGAGATGGCTGGTGCGACTCGCGCGGGGGCTGCTGCTGTTGCTGCTGAGCCCGTAGACGGTCGAGAAACGCAGTTCGCGGATCGCGGCTTGTTTGAGGGACTTGAGAAGGAGGCGCAGACCACGATTCTGTACTATCATCCACCAACGTTGCAAACGATACTGGCCTCCCGTTGTTTGACTGTGAATTTGTGTGCGAGGGCCGGCCGCTCACACCGTTTCCGGAAACGGAACTGCTCGCGCCATGGTTCGTCCCAGACGCACCAGGCAGGTCCCGGTAGGGACGTCTTCGCGCAGGTGCAGGCTTGGGAGACGCCTTGACCTTTTCGCGACATACAGGACACGTATTGGCCGCCCTCAGCCATTGCTATACGTGAACAATATCATTGAATGATCCCACTAAAAAAGCACGTTTTCAATAGCACCCACCTCTAAGCAATTCTTGTGCAACCAGTGCGTACACTCGATTAGCTTCGTGACGACATCCGATGGCTCGTACTGGGAAAGGGGGACTTTCAGTCGATGCGTCGACAAAAAAAAGAGCGATGGTACTCACGTCGTCCAAGCAGATAGGACACCTCGACTCACTGTCAACTTTTTTCCACTCCTTGAACGTCCCAGTCGGAAGAGACGCAATCACATCATCTGGCGTCGCCCTCGAACGAACCTCGCCCAACATGCTCGACAACGATAACAACGCCTCGTACGAATCATCAAACAACTCGTCCGGCTAAGGAACGACGACCATGAATGGACAGCACGCTGAAATGGAATCGAACACGTACCACGTAATCACCGAGATTGCCCCTCCTCCCGATCGCAGCTCTCAACATACCAGGTCTAAAGACCCGCATACCCTCGCTCCTATCCAGCTGTAGCCTCTGCCGTAGTGTCCGTAAACGCGAGCGTTGCTCCTCTACACGATTTGCCGCCTCGGATGTCTCGGCTCGCGCAGAACCATTCGCGGGCGTAGGCGGAACAAACGCACTGCGAGGTCCAGACGAAGCACGCCATGGGACATCGCGCGTCACGACCGAGGGTTCTGCAGCGCCAGCGTTCACAGACCAATGGGGCGGACCGGGCGCAGCACGCACGTCCGCGCGGGACTCGTGCTCGAGCACGTTTGCACTTGAGACCGATGATCCCCTCCGATGTTGTTCCGTTCCCTGCGGGCGGGCCCCAATCGGATGAGAAGGCGATCGTTGTCGCGACGATGGCGAGACATCCGTGGCATTCGAAGACGACTGATTCGCAAATCGCGCAAATCGAGACCGCAAGGAACCTCCCAGCCCGAGCGAACTTCTCCTGTTTTCTCCCACAACCTCTGTCCCGGGGCGATTTCCGTTCCCGTTCCCACTCGCGCTCCGAGGCCCACCTACATCATTGCGTTCGTTCCGGGAAGCGGCACTCGCACCTGATGCCGCCAACACATGATGCTGGTTGAGGGGATGTGGCGCGTGGTAAGGTTGTCCGGCTCCCGCCGGCGTATTTCGCCGCCCATCTTCGTGTGAACGATAGAAACTCTCGAGGATTCTCGCTGGCAGGAACCGATCGCGCTCTGTTCTTTCCGGAGGTGCGGACCGATTGTTGTTCTCGTATGAGCTTGGTCGCGTCGGTCCAGGAGGTGTTGGTGGCGTCGGCCGAGTGAACACCATCGTATTGCGATTGGTGTTTTGGGAACGTCCTGGGGACTCATAGGCGACCATGCTGCCTCTGCGCAAAACAGAAAGGCCAGGTCGAAGACTATAGTCACGAGGCGGTGGAGAGTAGTCGGGGGGAGGAGTGCGGCTAAAGAGTGGCGTCAATATTGTCCTACTAAGCTGTAAAGTGTCTTACCCAGCATAAGGTTGTGGCCGAGACCATTCAGGGGAAGATGGACGCTAAGCGGAGATCGCTGTCAGACCAGGGTCATCATCGATAAAACACCACGTACTGTACGCACATAGTCATCCAAATCCATCTCGCTCCCACTGTCCTCCAAACCAAGTCGAGAAGCAGCTCGAGATTCCCCAGTAGTCGCCGTGGATGTCGCAGGCCCATTCGAAGAGAAAGATATCTGATCCACTTCTGCATTCCTCCTCAGCGAGTCCCTGAACAACCCCGATTGGAAAGACGACAGATTCAAGTTGCTGTACGAATACTGTTGGCTATTGCTTGTCGTTGCGCTCGTTGCGGGCACATTCGAGGTCGTCGCATTTGACCCAACTCCGAGCTGGCCCAAAGACGGCCGAAGTGGTCCTGACGAAGCGGGTACGGGAGGATGCGAGGATTCTTCTCTCGCAGAACTCGTCGAGGCCAGACTTAACCCAGAAGCAAAACTTCTACCTCGCACATCCGGATTAGACCGCTCCCTCTGGCGTTCCCACTCCCAAACCCTATCCTGCTGTCGTTCCCGATCGAGCTGCCTTTCCCGTTCTCGGTCCCGTTCTCGCTGTTGGCTTTCTCGTTCTGCAGCCCTCGGCATATCCCAGCCAAGCAAGAAAACCTCAGCCGCTTCCTCTCTCGTAATCTGCTGCGTCCCTGCAATAAACTCTGAGAAAGAATGCTGGAAAGACGTCGACGTCACTGGTTCTGCCCTGTTCGTCGTGGACGGTGGTGCACGTGTTGCACCAAATTGGGATAAATGCGAACTGAATCCCGTCCCTGACATGCTCTCCACGCTCGGACTCGGCGGTATCGACGATGCAAGACCAAGATCACGACCACTCTCGCGCTCGCGCTCACCACGCGAGCTACCCGACCACCGACCATCTGACTCGTCGTCCGCATCGAAACTTGGCCGACGGAGCCGTGCACGGAACCGTTCTAGAGCCATGGCATGTCGTCGCTCAGACGCACTTTCAGACATGAGGGAATTGGAAGACGGGATGGATGCCCACGACGAGTGGAGGCGGGAGTGGGGATCTCGGGAGGCGAGCTGGTTGGCGCTGGGTGCAGTCATGATGGGTGTAGGGCCCCTTGACCGCTCATTATGGTTCCCGGGTACACGTGGGGGCACAGGTTCTGTTTCTCACAAACATTACTCGGTTTGCAAACGCAAAATCTCCGCTGGGGCATACGCACCTGTAGTAGAGGTATACCGCGATGCAACAGGTTCTCGGACGGGTGATAGCCTGCTTCGATCTTGCGAGGATCCGCCAATGTTGAAGACATCAAACACAGAGGGAACAGAATCCCGCTCTATGGAATGCTCCCTGATGACTCGAACGCGGTCAGCAAGCCGCGCTTGCGATGCCAATCCTGCTGCCAATAGGTAAGAAAACGTCGGAGTGCCAAGAAGCGAACACTTTACGTGGTTGCTCGCCTAAATGATCTTCTAGGTGAGACGATGAAACGGCGCGGTCCGGACTCGGAACTGGACTATCGATGCCCCTTCTGTGCGATCGCCCATTAGCTTGATCCCTATCGCCGTACAATGTGCGATACCTGAGTAAGATATCATCAGTAACACTAGATGATGGCGGGGATGATGACGGATCGGGGGGAAACACCAGCGGGGACAAGCTCCTGCGTACGTGTCTTATATGGGAAGAAGAGGGGAGTGTGGATGGCTCAATAGAGACCGACGATCGGTTGCCTAGTCGCGTGGTACTTTCGTTCGTCGAGGGTCGCATCAAAGGAGGTGTGGAGTTAGAAGAGGTCGCATCCCCAATGCGCTCTTGCGCAGTAAGCGATGAGGAACCGCCAACAGAGGGGTGATAAGAAGGATGGGGCAGATATCGAGGGACGTTACTATAATTGGGAGGGAACGATGCAGAGGGGGCACTACCGGATGCAGTTGAACTTGCTATTGTTACATTGGGAGTATCTAGAAACGGTGGAGCAGAGCGTTAATTGACTCCATCTGGTCTAGATGTGGTGCACTAACCGGTGGAATATGCAAAGGTGGATAATGAATTGAGGGCTTCGCCTGGTGCAACAGCCACGGTGGATGAGGCAGGGCCCGTAGAAGCGGGAGAAAGAGCGGAACTGCCATTAGACAGAAAATTTGATGAATTAGGGTGCCATTGGTCATTTGAGGGGGCTGGATCTCCGTCAACAGAAGAACCCAAAGGTGGCAGTGGTGGGGAACGTGTAGCTGCGAGGGAAGTACGGAGAGCCGCGATTTGGCGGTCAAACTCGGCGAAACGTTGAAGAGAAGTCCGAAGGGTATCTTCTGGGGTGGGAGGGGTGGGGACATGGGTACGTTGAAGTTGAGCGGGTGGAGCTGGAAGGTGGAAATCAGACATGTGAACATCTTGGGTGGTAGCAAAGGGAGTCGATGAGGCCACAGGATGCGCTGTACACTCTAGCGCGTTCGTTGGCAGTGCAGACGGACCATCGGTGGAGATATCGCTGCGTGAGCTGGATTGCGCGGTGTTGTAACCGCTGGAGGAAGATGGATTGGAAGAAGAGTCATCTGTGCTGGTCGAACTTGTGCTCCGAGCTCTCTTGTTCCTTGCCTCTGGATTGCGTACGCCCGTCGGTGAGGTTGTGGTGGGAAAGCGATGGTTATTCGACGAGGAGGAAGTGCCGCTTGCGGTGGGCTGGATGGGCATGGAGTTGTCAGGATCTGAATCATACCCGCCACACTCCTCGAACGGGCGCTTTGCATGCGAGTGCAGATTGACACGGTGCAGATGAGGCGGCGGATGGTAGCTCGAGGACGACATCTGGCAGACCCGACGATGGTGGAGGAGAGAAAGAGAGAAAGACAAGGCCCTTGAGACTGTTTTTTTTTTTTTCAATCTCAATGTCGCCAGGGAGAATGAAAGGGCAACTGTGGTGGACCGTCTCGTCCGGGTCGGCTGCGCACGCGGCTCTTACTTCGCTCCCACTGCCACTCTGGGGACTCCTTGGTAAGGCTTGTTCCGAGGTGAGACTCGGCTGGCTTATTGATTCATACTAGAACCGGTCTAAAAATTATTTCGCAGCATTGTCATGACGGCCCACCGCGCATGAGAATCCCCCAAACTCCTGCGAGAATCGCACTGGTACCTTATGCTACTACATGTGGACATCACGCTTGGTATGCCGTGCGCCATGATGGGCATGCATACATCCCACTGTGGTGGCCAAGGCTATAAACAGCGTCTGACGGTGACAGTGGCGAAGGGGGTGCCGGCACTGCCCACATATTCTCGCGCAACATCGTCCTTTGTGGTGGACATACCTCCCCTTGTCTCCTTTTCATCCGGGATCCCGTGGCATCTTCGACCAGCTCTCTCATTCTCTGCGAAACATCGTCGTCAGCAGGCTCTCCTCGTTGACATCAATCGACTCACTTTCAAACACCACAGGGACGTGTAGCTGCACCCCAGCATGGCAGCTAACACCAGCACCATTATGACACCTGCATTCCAACCATTTTCCCTTGCAGGCGTCCATGTAGTAATATTAATCACCACACCCCCACTTTCGTTCTGCGCCTTAGATTTCATGTCGATTCCTATGTTGGTATTCCCGGCCGAACCCACTGCACAGCCAGACAACCATATCGGTATGATCCGACCAGCATTTCCATCCAAAAATCAAGCTTACCCTGTATACTCGGAACGAGAACCCATTTCGATCCGCTCGCAGCTGGAAGTTCTGTTTCTATCCTTGCCTGGCTGGTGACCAATGTTTCAGCAGGCATTGTCACTGTCGGCAAGGGCAGCGTGTCGGTTTCAAAGCTTTGCGTCCCGTATCCAACAACCCGCGGAGATGATCTGTTCGCGACGTCATTTAGTGTTTCTTCGACTTGTCAATGCCGCAAAACCACGTACGTTCTAGTACCCGTGCACACACTCTCCGACGGCCATGATCCCGAGGTGGCCAAATGCGTCTTGTCCCTGGACCTATCATGTATCTCCGTCGGTATCGGTCTCCCACTGTGGTCCGACGCTATTTCAGCAGCCGGTGCAGCAGCCGTCGCCGTGATGCCAGCCAGGGCGAGAACGGGCGCTAGCAACCAGAATACTCTCATCATGCTGTCAGCGTTAATGACGATGGGTCGGCGATTCCAAAGCTGCCTTGTCAGCGTTAACTCGGGCTTCAGGAGCGCTGACGCTGGTCCTTCTAGCCCTAATAAACCTCGCTGACGCAGATACTCGGGACTGGTGTATGTGCATAGCAGGATGTCAGCTCGTGTACATGGTTGGTGCTCCGCTACTGACTGTCATGTATGTGAAATTTCGTACAGGAAATTATGGATCGATTCGGCGTCGCCCGATGTGAGATGTGTAGACCAGCCTAGTGCCTTTGAGGAAACCACATTCGCACTGGCGCAATGCATCCTTTCATATCGAATCTTCATTATCCGTGAGGGGAAAGACACACGAACCTATCGTCCCTTCTTTGCACGGCGGCTATCATCCGGGGAAACTTGCTGGACAACACACAGCATCATTCCCGATCAAGAACTCTTAGTCCTCGTGACCCCTCGTAACTCCGTACGCCGAGTCTGTTGTGTTCTGGTGATACGCCATGCTGTAGAACTGGGCTAACAGATCATACAAATCGCTAAATGATGCGAAACCGTCTAGTACGCGGATGTGGCAGAGGGTACACCCGGACCGCCCATGTCTTTCTGGGGTCCCGTGGACATGCAGTGCCTTCTTATCCTTCTATCACGGCGGCACTTGTTCGTACGTACGTTCGAGACCTGTTCCCTCCACGACCCACATAGACGGTGATATGTGTCATGCAGTGGGGCGTATCACCGAGTAGCGAGAATGCAGGTCCAGCAAGTGGCGCACCCCATGGCCCAGCATCTCATTTGCGCACTCAGGTGTACCTGGCTTGAAACTTGACAACCGAGAGCGGCCTCATGCACACGTCCCAGAGCCACGATATTTTGAAACAGACGCGCTAGTACTCATTAGAAAAACTTATTCACACCGGCGGCCCCCTCCGGCTGTTCGAACGTTCACTGATCACAATCGGATCGGTGTATGGCGCGATATAGGTGTCACTATCGCGGGACTCGTGCGTAACGGAAATTGTCCGAAACAAAATTCTATGACCTCGGATGTTAGAGTCCGATGCTATCATATCGCCCTCTGATGGCCGTCGTTTACTTTGTGAGAATGGAAAGGAATACACTGAACCAAGACGTCACCACCACAACTTGGCGGTGGGGCTGTTCTTCTCTATTGAAACGAGCGCCTCCAGATAGCTGATAGAAAGGGCACTCGCGTCTTCGTCTTGGCATGGGCCACGTTGCTTCAGCTTACATACAATTGCAGTTGCTGTCGCATTCAACGTTCCTTCTATGCATGTTGAAGACAGCTTCGATCCGCAGAGTTCCCGTGAAAGAAACGAGTCGTGGAATCAAACCCGGGATGTTCATGCCTATTCTTACTGGATCCCCAGTGCCCAGGCTGCGGCGTTATACTGGAAAGCGATTCCGCACACCAGGAATAGCGTCCTTTTCCCTTGATCCTAAAGATGCTTCATGAAGAACACTGACCGACGGGCATCCGTCGTCGCCATGATTGCGTAGGTCAACCCTGCCCTGGTACTTTTCCTCACTGGTCTCTGTTGGGGATACTGTGATCGTTATTACCATTGATGCATCGCCATGTCAACTGAGATGTCAGTACGATTATCCGGACAAGATAAAAAGAACCATACAATCGATGTCCCCTGAAGAAATGCTGATCACATCTGGACCAGCAGGGGGGGATTGTGCGATCCCCTAGAGGTATCCGGGCACAGATGATATGCCTTCGGATGCGAGGGCGGTAGGTATCAGCGGCCGAATTCGCGATGGAGCTAGATAAAAAGCAGGGGGAAAAGGCGTTAATTTCACGCTCTGATGACTAGCTCACCCTGACTTACCCTTCCATGTTTCATCGTTTGGGAATTAGAGGCCTGCGATCGTAAGGATATATGCCTGGTTGTCACGCCCTGGCTATACGAGCCCATCGAATCCCCGTCTGGTCGTAAAAAGGCGATGTACTCGAGGGGTTCAAGTCCGTCAGGTAGAATATTTGCTGCCCGCCGTGTTAGCGTCTTTAGCAATGGTGGCGTGCCATAAGATGCACAAAATAGTGTTCCTCCATCTTGACACAAATCTCATTCGAACCTGAGATTGAGCATTGAAATGTTCATATGATTTGTACGCTGATTATTGAGCTAGAGCCCATTTACCAACACACAGATCATCGACCATCTGAGTCAACCCCACTGGCGTTCACGATGTGTTTCCACTGTGCCTCGTAGCAATAGTGTTCATCTTGTGCCTGTACGACGTAGCCCCGTGTCTACAGCGAGGTCCTTCGTGCGTTCGTTCGTTGCAGCGTTTCCTGCCGTTGGCCACCACCAGTTTCCGCAGCCTACTCCATCTCGGAATGCTCCTAGAAGAAACTATTGGTTGGGACGGCCAAGATCTTCAACCCATGGTCAACTGTTTCCAAACACGAGGCTAGCGAAAAAGTTTTGGGAGGAGAAAATTGTAAGCGATAAAGAGAGCCTCGTGGCTGGCGTCGCGGAAGCTTTGACTACCGTGGGAATTCGATCCAAACACAATCATATCCGAACGCTTTGACCTCCACAGGTCACCATCCTGATGACTTCAGCCCCGACAATCATCAAGAGGAACACAGTTCCGAAGGTACGCACTCCTTTTTGGTAGAAAGTTGCGTTGATTGAGTGCCTTAAATACAGTGCATTGACACCTTGGAGTATCTGAGAGGTTAATGCAACGCCCTCGAGGCTTGCTTTGTTCACGTGCGAAAATGACCCATAATGAAAGTCCACAGTGATGGCTTTTGTGACGCTTGGAACGTCTGCGCCAACTCCGCAACGCCTGTGCCTCCCGCTTTGAGCTCCCCAAACTGGACAAAGACGTGGACAGCTAGAGACCTCCACAGTATGTCCACATCGTCCAACAATCGGGATGCGAGGAGTATAAACGCACCAACTCGCGTGGATCCTTCGTTAAAACGCATTTCTCTGCCTTCTGGCCATTCACTGAACACACCTTACTCCTCTCATATACCTTCACGCACTTCACGATCGTCTGTAACTCATGAGCAAGGTATACTCCCAGCTCATCGCATTAAACTTGGAACTGACCGATTTATTCCAGACTTACTCCTGTTCATTTGCCGACTGTGGCATGATCTTCTTGAGAGCTTACGAGCTGAAAAAGCATATGGCCACTCACGAAGACCCGGCCAGGTATGTGCAGGCGTCTTCATGACACTACCACGGTCGAACTTAGGAACCAATAGTGTATTTCACTGTCCGAAATGTAATTTTATCACGCTTCAAAAGAAAAACCTCGGGATCCACCTTGCAATGCAGTAAGTATACCGTTCCATGACACATTCACACAATGCGGTACAATCACTCTCTTCCCCTTTAGCACCGGCGAGAGGACTCACAAGTGCCCTCATATGGTCGAATCTTCATCCGGGTCGCCGGACCGCGAAGAACTTTGCCAGTACCGAACGAACGATCCCGCAGCCCTGACGAAGCACCGGAAGAAAGTCCATGGGTACATACCGCCACCCAACCGGCGTCGGCCCGCAAGGATCACTCCTCCTCGCAAACCTCGGCAAAAAGAAGGAAATTCTTCTCAGAACTCTCCGGTTTCTCCGCGCCCTTCACCTGATCCAGGTCGTGCACCGTTTAGTGTCACGGTGCCCAACCAAATCAATACCACCGATGGTGGCGCCAGGTTTCCGTCCACTTCCGCCAACTTGCTAGAAGATTCTTCTTCCCTTTTCTGCCAAGGAGATATGGATGTGTATGGAGACTCGATGGACGCGTATTGGAGAGACATTTCCGGATTCGATCTCTCCGATCTTAACAGCGCAGCGCTGGTCGCTCCTCCCCAGGAAGAGATGAGATTGGATACCCTTTATGATCCTTCGCTACATCCCGAGTGGATGACGAGCTACGAGATGGGTTACAGCTTGTTCAATATGACTGAGATGAAGGGTCTTCCGGAACCCCTCCGCATGGAACCCCCTTCCGCTCTATCAAATCCTGACGTGACTGGCCGGGAGGGGTGCCTATGCCCCGATTGGATGGTCGAAGCAGGCATCGAGGGTTGGGACCAGTCTGTATTGGACGCTCACAAAGACTTTTTCGCGTTGGACTTTTAAATCTTTCTTTTTCTTTTCTCTATTGCATTTGCATCTATTTTGGTTTCCAACGCACCTTACTTATAACGCATCAGACCGCATGTATTCTAGATTACACCACCATAAACCTGTAGGCCATGTATATGTTCGACTTCGTAGACCGTTGTCGATCTGACCAATGTACTTCTCTGCTACAATTTGATTTGATACTGCTCCACAGCACTTGCCCCATCACGTGTCGTTGAATAAATGCACGTGATCCCTAATACGGGGTCCGGCAAGAGTCCGAAGCCTTTCTCACTGGCACTTGCCATCACTTATTGGAACCAACCAATGAAAAGATGGAGCTGGTATGCACCGGTATACCAGATCGACAAACGTCGACGAATCCGGCTGCTTACTGGTCGATCGTGGCCCTTGACTCTCTAAAAGTTCAAGCACTCGGACGGTATTCATAATTCACTTTTTTCAAGCAAGTGCCATGATGATTGACGTACGAAAAAGTTGGTGTTGGTTGGTTGTGTAGATTCCATCCTCCATGCTTTACTGGATAGGTTGATGCAACGACAGTGATCCAGATCCTCGGAGCAGATATCCGACAAACACCGCAACATCGCTGCTCCGACTCGGACACTTGGGTGTTTGATCATTGCATGAATGCCTTCCTCGGCATGCAAATACGGGCGTCGATCGATCAATCGATTTCTCCCTGTCGACATGGAGATCGGAGGACGTCCTTCGTGGTGTACTCAGATCGAGCGGAATAACATCGTCCCTTGCTAGTTTGGCTTCCGATCTGCCGACGGTCGTGCCTCGCGCCGCCGGGGCATCGTTTGAGCAATCCCTTGTGAAAGTGAACGTGCAGGTGTGGGACGAGTGGTTCTGTATGATCAACGGGCGACTCAGGGTTATTGTTGCTTTTCGTCCACTACAACCAAATACGTTGCACGAACTATCACGGTTGGTTAGGAAGATTTGTACTGTTGCGATATCATCATTTTCACCTTTAAACGAGGTGCACAAATGCGGTGTAAGGTAAGTAGCTTCATGTGAAGCCCATCGCTGTTCTTTCCTAGCTTCTCGTTGGCAGAAATGCTCCGCCACTAGTATGTGACATCTATGTGAGGGCCCGTGCTTGATATTCAGCGTTCTAGTGACTTGAACTCTAAATACCAAGCGGGCCGTAGCACATCGAATACACGACAAAGATTAGACGACAACAGGATAAAGCCAACGTCATGTATAATTTTTATCGCAACCCGACTGAGTCTCCTAACGGGTGCGGGTCTTCATGTCGACGCGTGGAACGAGCGGCTATCCGGAGGTCTGGTACGTTACGATACTCCCGTCGCAAGGGCTGGTGGTGGCTGGGCGACAAGCTATGGAATATATTGGCATGCATTTGTATCAGCTCGTCCATTGTAAAGTCTCGCACGGGAGCCGGCGGACTGGCGTTGCTGGGACCAGCGGCCTGGGGTAACGATGCCATGCCGACCATCTCTTCGTGGCCGTTTTGCGGCTCATAATATCCGTTGAAGGTGGTCGAGGAATTATCACAGAAGCTGGTAGAACTGTAGCCTGCCTCGTCCCACGAGTCTTCATACGTCGGATGGTTGTTGTATCCACCCTCTGTGGCTTGGGGCCACATGTAGGTCTGATCGTTCCCCTGTGAGTATAGCACCGCGTCGTCGTCGTTGGCCACGAAGGCAACATCGTCACTGGAACTAGAACTTGATCCCAGAAAAGAAGGCTCTTCCTGTGCCGATGGTTCGTACTCGCCGACGACTTCCTGCGGACTAGAATGCGAGGAGCCACCATCAAACGCGATGAATTCGATGGTTGAACGCCGAGTTCCTGAACGTGCACACGGGCGTGGTGTGTATCCATGACCTGTTTTCCTGTGCCTCGTCAATAAAGACGGGTCATGGGTTTTATAACTGCAATATTCTTCGGGGCACTTGATATTCTTCTCGCCAGTGCTGCGAGGAACGCGGTGAGCATCGCGGCGTAGGATGAAAATGATTCGAAGTGGGCTTACTGCTTGGCGAGGTGCACTTGCAAATTTCGACGATGGAGAGTGAAAAAGTTGCACATGTAGCAGTACAAGACCCTATTGATAGTCGAGTATCAGATTCGACACCAATGATATCACGAAAACACGCAGTGCACGTACCTTTCTGGCGATTCGTGGATGGCCTTGTGCTTCCTGAGTTGGAATGGTCGTTTAAAGACCTCGTCACAGCCTTCATATGTGCACGAGAAGGTCTGGAGTTATTCGTTTATCTTCATATCGAGCAAGAAGAACAGAAAACATACTCTACTCATTTTTTGTGATTTTACGTGTGAAGTTAAAATGGGATGGACGAGATTCCTGAAGGCGGGTGTAAGTTTAGTGCGTGTACATGTCAGACTTTATGTGCATGGCGGCTCAGTGTGGACACATTTGACGCCGAAAGAGGATGAAAGGAGAAGACGCGTCTAGACGCGCGTCAGTGGCCCGGGAAGTCAAGGTGTGGAGGACATCAAAATTAGTTCGAACATGTGAAGCATTGGTTGCTAAGGTCATTGGTAATCCGGGAATATGTGAAATGTCAAGAGACAATGGTTGTGAATCTCGGGGGAGGAACGTACACTCGTCCTAACGGCGGCTCTGGCGTAAGGATCGTTCAGAATACCGACAGAACTGGTAGTTCTGGAAAAACACCATGAATAGGCGAGAACAGATGTGTCGGATCTGTTAAGGTATGCAGACAGAGCAGCGTTCTCGACACTCAATGTAGTACCGTGTCTGTATTCTACCGCGGAAGGATGCAAACAATAGCACCCTCGGAGAATTCATTTGGGATACCATACTTAATATCCGAACCACCATAGCCAGCACCTTGGGAAGGCTGTCATGGGAGGGTGAATATGTCAGGGATCTTGGTAAATTTGCCATCCGTTCGTGGTCCACTCTTACCTAAATCGAGACCATAATCTGTGCCGGTGATACAGCAAGGACAGGCACGATCCACCAAAAAGTTGCTGTCGTCGTCGTCAAGCGGGTTTCCCCAGGAAACAGGGTAGGAATAATTTGAGTCATTCCAGGAAGTGTGGAGGGATGAAAAGCCATTCCAGCGCAGTCCATTTACATAAAAGTTACGTCAACTCCAGTAGATCTCACATCTACCACGGCAGACTCAGGCCAGCACCAAGCGTAACAGAAACGCTATCGTCTCAAGTTCACCATATGCTTGGACTAGCCTTCTACGGCTCAAGCTCAGAGGTAGCTGCCGTCTTTCACATACAACAAAGCTACCAGTTGGCAATATTGCCTCGGAGCACCGCCGCATTGACGTCGGCGGTTGCCGGTAGATCATTGTGACAATACTAGATCCGAGTCAAAGCCATTCCTGCCCACCTTCACAGTGAAGTCGCAAAGAGAATGTCCACCCCGCCACACTGCGCACAAAGCAATGTCAACTTACGGCCAAGTCCCATGAAGTCCATAAAATACGGTATGTCGGACCAACCTCCCATCGCCCACCCCATCACACGTACAGCTATCTAGAATCCCGTCATGACCAAAGTAAGTATTCTCGCCCGCTTCACTGCAACTCAGACAGATCAATTCGCTTTAGACTTTCTCTTGCAACTTCCAAAACTGTGATCGGGTCTTCCAAAAACAATCCGAGCTACGCAAGCACAAAGTAGAGCACGAGGACCCATCAAAGTACGTTAATATATCATCGTGATGCAACGAAGATCGAACTTGAAGCTTGACCAATGTTAATAGGTTATTTCGTTGCACCCGGTGTGAATTTACGACAAAATACGCCAAGGGACTTTTACTCCACCAACACACGCAGTAAGACCATCGTCTCACTTTCGCTATGGATTGGCATATTTATCTTTTACTAGCTCGAACGCCAGGCCGTACGTGTGCCCCGACACTGTGATAAAGTCCGTTGCCTTAGGGTCAGGTAGTCTGTCGCAATCCGTCGTGCCCTGCGACTACAGGACGAACAGCAATTCTACCCTGATCAGACACAGAAAAAAATTCCACGGCTATGTTCCAGACCTCGTCCGCTCGCGCAGTGGGGGACCAGCTCTGCCTCCAGAAGATCACCAGGAACGACCTGCTCCCAAGAGAACGATTCCAAACAATTATCAATCATCTTCCTCCGCCATGTACAACATGATGCCCGTATATCCATGGGTCGCCTTTCCACCTCCAGTCTTGATCAACCCCTTCAACAGCAACTACTATTCATTGCCGATCACCAGCAATCCATACCACCCCTTTATTGCCGGGTCGATTAGTGCGAACGCATCGACTTCATGGCACAGCAACAATGCGTTATCTACGAGCAATGTTGTAGCTCCTACGTCCCCTACACTGCCCCACAACGCCACTACAGTTGTCCCGCCAGAAGATTCCACTACACTAGGGTCGGTTTCATCCCACACACTCAGCCGCAGTTCTTCGCACGAGCCACCTGCATCCTCCGCGCCATTGCCCCTGGAGTTACCATTTAGTTCCTATGTTACACCCAAGCCGGTGGAATCTCACACCGAGAGCGGCGGCTCTTCGTTGGAATCATCTATCGCCTCTCCGCCTTCGCCCATGGAACCACCTTTTGACAGGAACGATACGTCCGTTTCGGACACCCTCTTAGACGATACGGCAAGTAACGACGACGACTTCCTTAGGACCATCGGACTTCTTGAATCATTGGATGCAAGCACGCGCGCAGGTCCTCAGGACGATGCTGTCGATCGCAGTGTTACTTATCCGTCCAATCCATCCGAACTCATGGAAATGATCGCTAACCAGAGTCCATTTGGCGCGACTGAAATGGAGCATTACATTTCACAGCTCGAGACTGAGGGTCATGGAGACTAGGTCCGTTCTCCTGCCAGGATGGGTCGTGAGGAGTATGAGGTGATGGTGGACACTGGTGTTGACGCACAATGGAGCGGATCTTCTTCGGGCATACTCCAAGACTCCCAGTCAGGAGTATCACTATGTTCGCTCTTCGACTCCATTTGTTTCTCATTGCATCGTTCGTGGCTTGTTTTCTACTATTGCTAGACACCTCTATTAGGCAGTAGTTGCTACTCGTGTTTGGTTGTAATTCAAAAGGTCGATTTTCCACTCCCCGTCATCCGTGCCGTGACCAATCGCCCTAAGGCACTACTGCTCGTCGACAGGGAGGAGATAATCAAATGCAAATGGAAGGAAAAAGAATGTGATACAATAGTATATCATGCAGGACGACCAGCGAGTCGAGTGGCATTCACCATGTACGTATGTAGCCCCGGCTCTAACATCCAACGTTGCAGAGGGCGCACGGATCGTAAGCTCTCACTGGAAAGTCTATTCGAAGTAGGACCCGGAGGAGAGTAACCAGCTCGAATGAGAAGGGATTGAAAACTTGAACGCTATGCTGATCTCCCGCATCCGATATCTCTCTCAAAAGCTCTGTCATCCCACAATCGACCGGAAGCAGTCTTCATCCATCCTTGTTCGAACCAGACGCGTTCCTCGTGTGGAATCTCCTCCGATCCTCCGCCTGCCTCCCCGCGATTTAGCCTTGGCCCAGGGCAAGGTCTGCAAATTCGATGGCAGAAACGGCGTCTTGATCGGCAAAAGGTAGAGGCGATACACCGAGCTCGGTGTCAATCCTCTGCCAGCGTCCACAGAGGTCGCGGTCGTACAGCTCTCTGATGCCAATGATGAACCGAGGTGTCATGGTGCAGATGGCTACATTACCAAACGCAACCAGGCAGACCACCGGAATGCTGTTTAAAACAGCGTTCTTTGCTACCAGAGAAACGATATTGCAAAGCATGTTCCTGGATCCGAGTGGTTAGCGATACAGGCGGGAGAAATGATAACGATGAACGGCAACGATAGCGATGAAACTAAGACGTACGCCAAGAAATAAAGGATTCCATCCCTCACGAGTAATTGCATAAATCGGTTTGGATGCCACTGCCTGGTCGCATTATACATGTCGAGCGACTGCTTCAAAGTTTGGGCGACAGCGAGAACCAAAAGTGCAACGGCAAGAAGGAATCGCGGGAGCTGCAAACACCAGATGATCAAGGATGGGCTGTTATTGTAACTACAAAAAGAGAAATCGAGAACTTGTGCAACCGCGACTGCAGAAAGGGTAGCATTGGCCGACACGCCCGTGTGAGACCGCAGTGACGAATGGGATCCAGGTTAACACGTACCTGAAAGGTTGGTGTTGAGATTGTAATAGATGACTGTGAAAATAAATCCAACTATTATCTCTGACATGTAAATGCACAGAAGGAGGTAAAGGATCGTTTTCGATCGATTCCACATTGCATACACTCGAAGGATCATTACCCCTGTAATTTGAAAGTATAGTCAGGGGGAAAGAAAGTCAGGGGAAATGAACGCTTACAATCTGTAGCGGTAAAAAATATGAGGTGCCCCCAACTCCTTATAAGATACATTATGGTGCCTTCAGAGTATCCATGTGTTCAAAATGGTGCTGTAACACGCGATAATTTGATTCTCTTACAACTATAAAAACATCATCAGCACTGTTCAAAACATGAATTCGGATGCATACGTCTACCGAAAAATTAGCATTGATCATGATATGCAGGACATGCATAAAGGACTGACGATATGAGAGCTAGGAACAAACGGAGTACCGTCTGCAGATGTTCTTAATCAGATAAGTTGTTCTTCGATTAACTTTGAACATACTGAAGGCACAAAGGCTTCAGGAATTCCGAAGGATCCATTCAAGAAATTAGCTTTTATATACAAAGTCAGGTAACCATAGGCTCACATAACCCAAGGAAGGCCGACATAGCGTACCTGAGAAGCCATCAGTTCGGAATACGGGCGATGATGTGCTCCAAGGCTTCATAGTACGCACGATGACAAATGTTGTCGAGACCCAGGTCCAGGGTCTGCGCTGTGCCAGTGGTGCCATCAGGGTGCAGTTCTCCATTGAAAATGGTCACCTTCTTACCCAAACGTAATCGATCTTTAAATAACACATTCTCAGCCAACAAATTAGATCTAGGGAGCGGAGTAACATACTTCTCTCGAGAAGGTGAGGACTGCAGGGACAGAATAAAAATGGTCATCTGAACTGAGAAGGATTGGACGCAGGAGAGTACTAACGATAGTCATATATGACAGCAGTGATGATAATAACTGAGTCGACACGTGAGATTAAGTGTTGACTAGAGGTAGGAGTGGAAAACGTACGGGATACACAATTACTTATCAGGAGAAGCTCCAAATTAGACTGTAAGTCGGAGGACATAGTGTACAAGAAAGTGGCAATAATTAGTGACAACGTGCAGGGAGGAGGAGCCTGATTCTGGCAGATCAGCAAACAGCGGTCCTCTCGCAGTTTTATCTTCTCAGATCTCCGGTATATCAACAATTGATTCTTGCCACGTTCGACATGAAAGATTGGATTTCTACTTCGGATCGTGATCAGTCCTTAAATAAGTTGCGGTATCAGACTTCGATCAGCACGGGCCCGGCACGTTCACCGATCTTCTGTTTCAACTTGACGTTACTACGAACGAAAAGGCCATCTCCATAGTTGTTCTCATTCTCTTTACTTTGGTCCTCAAGCTGCCGATTGAGGCATGTTTGTTTCATCATAGCATGACTCTGGGGTTGATACCCTCTAGCGAAGAATACCAATAATTTGAACTGACGGTAATCAATGATGTAACCACCTCGTGTCAGCGAATGGCCGATGACCTTCCGTACTAGGGTGACATCCGATTCTATCCGGTACCGGCGAGTCTGTCATCTGATCGGAATAGGAAGGTTGCCGGTGTGCATCGGAGCTCCAGAATCGCCGACAAGCAGGATAAAACTCTGCTCCGGCCTCTGTCGTGGCAAGTAGGAGAGCAATCGGAGTCAGAGCGAAGCAAGTACTATGATCGGAGTCCTGGTCTCTTTTCAAGATGGCCTATATTCTTACGTAAGAGAAAATGAAATTCAACGGCCTCTTCGGGCAATCCTGGGCCTCGCTACTCGTCCCAGGCATCAACAATTTGATAAATACAGTACAGTACAGTACAGTAA